>JAYMTK010000395.1:0-23173 GCA_036897405.1 Pelargonium myrrhifolium
ACAATGTCAAAATCTAGAGAATTTTTTGCTCATATTGCATGCTAGAGGCTCTCTGTATTTAAAGTTTAAGCCTTTTCCTCGATCTGGGTTAAAGTAAAGAAAACCCAGGTACCGATAAGTTTTGGGTTGAGCTTGTTTGAAGGTTTACTTTTCCTAAGTTTTCTTTAATTTTAATACAATATCTCTGAAGTAAGTTCCCCACGAGTACAGGATTCTCTATTTGGATTGGAATATCCCTTTTATCATTAAGAGGTTACAAGTTTATAAGGTAAAAAAATTACGCATACATATAAAGAGCTGTTACTTTTTTTTTAATAATCTAAATTCCTAGTAGATGTAGACCTTTCTTACACCTAAATAAACGCTAACCTGAATTTATTTATATGCCGCACCCCTCCCGTACCCGTAAAAGTGCCTAATTTAGACAAATTCCAATAATTTTAAGGGGAACCTTATTGTATCCATAGTAAGTAAAAACTTTCAAAAAGGACTCAGGATAAGGAAGCTTGGATTGAATCGAAAAAGGCCCAGCCTGGAATAGAAAACTCTTGATAAAAAGGCATAGAACGTAAACCGTTAAAGTGAAACAGGTGGTTACAAAATGAAGGAGCAATATCCCTTTTTATTTAATCTAGCACTTTTCTAATACTCCTATTATATATAAAAGAAAAAAGGTGACTCATCATTATGATATTACATACACACAAGTTTCTAGTAGTATTGGTGCCTTACAAGGTCTTTCTCTGAATTATGAAATCACTGGGGATTCTATATGTATTATGCTCCTTTTATTTAGAAAGCTGGTATTTTTATCCTAATAAGACCTAATTTTTCTAGAACTTGGTTATCGTAGGCTGGTAATGGTAAGGTAGTAGACAAGCGGTTCTCGCTACTTTTTTAAGGCTTGCTCGCATGCAAAACAAAAACCCGATATAATATAAAAAGAAACAGAATTCATTTATTACTTCAGAAAAATTTTGGGTATATTTTCGTCTAGTAAAGAAGTTGTGTCACCCCTATTAAGCCACCTAGTAACAAAAGTATAAGTAAGAATGGGTAGTCATTTATGAGCTGTAACTTGTTTTAAAATAAGCTAGAGCTTCTATCCATTGAGCCCTTTTTGCAGCCTGTGCCTATTATCTTACTCTTGTATTACCTCTCTTTAAGAATAGAGACCCTCAGTTCTTACTTACTTTTCTTGTAAAAAAACTATTTAGGCATTCTTATGCTTAGAAAACTTGCTACTAAAACAAATATAACTATTATAATCGGCCCAGAAAAAGCTCCCTTTTGTCCAAAGAAGTCCATAAATAGAGGTTGAACTCTCTTTTTTATTCCGCTCTCGCCTAACTTATATCAAAGTTTCACTAAAAAAGAAGCTTAAGACCCTGGCATCCTTTTTGACCCTTTATACTCATCGTTATGCTTGAAATATAGTATAGCCCCGTGAAATCCTTACCGGAACGTAGTAGCACCAATGCCTTTTACCTGAATACGAATAAGACTCGGTTTAGGGGTTGTCCCTTAATAGATATAGAAATATGTATCCGAAATCAAAGCAACTAGCTAAGCTAATTAATGCTCTAGGAAAGTCCTTTATTAGTTTTGAGACCCTCTAGTATTACTTACAAGGCAACCCCTTAAGACCTATTTCGGTTACGCAGGACTAGGTCCTTATCTCACGGGCCCTGAGGGCACTCTTTTTATGCCTTTTAATAAGTTAGGCTCAGATCTTGGACTAGACTGAAATAAATAAGGAGGGCTCCCTTATAGTATTTAGTCTTTTCTTGTTAATTAGGGACTTGGACAACAGAAGATCCTAGCTTTCTGCTTTAAGTTCTATAGACTTTACCAGAAACAGAGGAACAAGCAATGCTTTCTATACCCGCGTTAACTAAAAAATTCGGGAATAAGGAGACTTTATTAGACCCTTTATAGTAAAATACTTTCAAAAAAACTAAAGAAAAAAATCCGGATACATTAGAACAAGACCTACTCGATGACAACTCCTCTACTTCATTTCTACACCCCGTCGAGATTTAATTGAAAAAAGCAGAAGGGGGTCCCCTTATATACCTTGTACAAGACTCCTTAAAAAGTCTTAAGCGAAAATTTTTGTTAAGGCTTACTACTGCACTTCTTGTTTATTATCCGGTATTGCTAATCATGGAGAGAGGGCTTTAACTCTCCCACAAAAAAAGGAGTCCGCTATTTACCCAACTTGTACCTAGAGTTCCTTAACCCGCTTACTCTTGGCTTTCTGAAGGGGTAATTACTATATTACTATAGAGGATACAAGCCTTAGTAGTCTAGGAGACAGTCCTTCCTACCGACCGGAACGTAGAGAGGAAGGTAATCGCAAGTAGTATCTTAGATAGAACAGAGATACCTTATAACCACCCAAAGTCATTTGAGTCTCCGTAACCTGTTTCTTAATACTATAATATAAGTTATCAAGAATAAGAAAAGAAGAAAGCGGTAGGTATTATGCCTAAGGGTAAGAAGGTTGCGGGTTTTAAGAAAGGTGTAGCGAAGATCGGTATCATGAAGAGCCAGGCTTTTCCCTTCCTTATTGTTTCCAGGTTCACTAAACAGGTCGAGTGAAAGTCCTTTTTATCGAGGTTGGTGTATAACGATAGTAGCTATATCTTTAATACTTCCTACAAAACCATTCTTTTCTTTGGTACCCTTCCGATAGTAACTATTACAAATCTCTAAAATGCATCCTCTAAATACCAACAGCTACGAGAAGATAGGAACCCTTTATAATGGTATTGAGAAACTCCCCATTCTATCTATATGATTTTAATACCTAAAGTTTTTGGTTTACATTTCTTTAGAATCCCAGTTAGGAGTCCGTTAGTTTAGACTTAACAACCAAGGAAAGAAAAGAAGACCCAATATTACTATACCTGTAAATATGCGGGCTTGAATTTTCGCTTATTTATAAAGGGGGCGCCCCTAAGGAGAGCACCGGATTTGACGATTTGACATGAATAAAAGTAAAGGTATTTTCTCTTAAAGATCCCGGTGAATTTCGAAATCGGACCAACCATAAAAAGATAGAATTTTATAATAAAAGGCCCTTTATTATTAGCATTTTTACGGACTCCTATCGAAAAGAGTCAGTAAGCAGGGTTCCCCTGAGCCGAGTCTATCTATAAGTAATGCCTCGTAAAAAAAGAGCTAGCTAAATAATTTAAAAAATTCCTTGATACTTATAAGAACACAAGTATCGTAAATTAAGGGTTAACCCCATGCGAATTTTATAAGAATCAGATTCTAAAACATAAAGCACTTTAATAATAGGTAAGGAAACGCGTTAATAAAAAATTTGGAGTATTATATATAAAGGATTCCTTCCCTAGAACTCATAAGCCCCTGAAATCTCTCTTTTTGTGTAAAATAGCATCGAAGTTTAACTGTATTTAATCTTAGAATAAACTAAATTCTAAAAAATAGACTTATTTTGACTTTTCGGTAGGAGCTCCCTCATTTATTACCGTCAGAGAACGCCAGATATATTTTGAGGAATATAAAAAATATAATAGAAAGTATCCTATTTTTATTATCGACTCAGTAGCTTTTTTCATAGTTATAAAAAGTCCAGCTTGAGACATCCTTTAAAAAATTTATTTTATGAGAAACTTGGAGAAAGACTTTTAATGCTTGCATAAGTTAACAACATTTTTATGTCTGTAGGTTCAAAAGAAGGATTTGTACTTTATTTTAGGATCATTAAAAACATAGAAATACAATACGATTCCCTATATCAAGGTTTTTGTGATATATACAAGATTGTACATGGGAGGGAGTACTTTTAAAGGTTCTTCTTGTAGGTAGAACGGGAACCTCTTAATAGAGATTCTAAGACAAATAAAGTTTAAGTATTCCATGTGTATATTGGCCGAGTAAGGTATTACTTATGTAGATTTCTCAGTTTTATCAGACAAAATGCTTCTTTGTAAATAAAAGAATATAGTTTGGTAAAGGTATTAACCTTAATGCATTAGTTAGAGAATTAGGTCCACCATGAGTTTAAGAGTTTAAAATAGCTTGAGTAAAAAGCACGGTCCTACATCCCTACACCCGTGTTCCTACGAAGCTTTTGTATATATCAGGCCGTTATGCATTTAAATTCGTACTGGTTGAATGAATACTAAAAATTACTCTTATAATATTAGACTTCCTTTATTCTTTTTGCGTAATGTGTAGCGTACCTCAGCAGGAGTAAGACAAGCTCATTAATAAATAGCAGGGTAATTAGGAGTGAGCATAAATATTCGTTAACCTAGTATTATAGAGAGCCAGACTTAGGGCAATACAGAGTATATAAAGTATCAAAGAGAGGCCTTTTAAGCAGAAATAATGAACCAAAACCTCATAAGTAACTGGGATTTTAAGATAATCCGCGGGTCGAAGCGAAGTATTAACCGAACTTCAATATAAGAAAAAGAAATTCCTTAGTTTAGAAATTTTTAGATTTGTAACTGCTTCGAAGAAATTTAAATTTAAGTGATCTAAATACATCAAAAAACTTTCCTGACAAAGGGGTCTCAGGAAAGAGGTTATTAACAACAAAAACAGGAGCTATTGAGGAATGTCTTGATAGGCTAACCAAGGAGAATTTTTGTTTTTTTAACGATAAGAAAAGGAAACCTAGTTTCTTATTGTAGAACTTAGTAAATAAAAGGGTTTCATGATATTCGTATCGGGTTCTTGCCTGGGTCTTCTCCCGCAAAGTTTTGAGCATGACTGTAATGAACGTACTATCTACATGTGAGAGTGCCCCTTTTTGTGGGTCTTAGTTCGTGTCCTCTTCACTTTGCTTTTATTGACCTTCTTAATATTCTGCTGACCTGCTGGGTCTTACTTGACTTAGAGTCTCCCTCCTTATTAGGTAGGGAGTTGGTAAACCTCGGATTACTCTAGTATTCATTTTTTGCTCTCTTTCTTAGATCTTTTTGAAAGCGGATTTGTTAGGATTTCTTTTGTATTCTGAAGCTGCCTTACGAACCCCTACAAGAGCTCTTGGTTAATGAAATTTCTTGGGGTCATTTGTCCATTACTGAATAGGAGCCCTTTCGGGCATGTTCATGCATATATTTAAAACGGGATCACTTTACCGGGATATTTACTTCGCTTTCATTATCCCTTTTGCTGTAGATTACACTGGTTATATACACCGAGACCCCTTAAGTTAATGTATCTCCCTTAATTCGCTAATTTTAATAAAAAAACTAACCTAAACAAGACGTATCTGAGATGGCTCACTTTTTTGTATAAGAGGTTTCGAACCCTTGAATGTTCCTAGTAGAAACCGGCGGCCTACCAACTGAGTTATCTAAGCCTCTGTATAGTTCTAATAACTCGAATTCAGTAGGATATAGGGTAATAAAACTCTAATTGAAATCCATGTATATTTATTCATTTGTTATTTATAACAACCCTATATTAATATTAAGACCCTTGCCTCTGAATTTGCCTTACTAAGCATAAAAGGGACCCCACCCCTATTTACTATAGAACTTCCTCCTGATATATTATTAAGATCTCAGACTTCTACTAGAAACGTAAATCAGAATGTTTACTTTTAGTCAGTACTGGTAGCGGATACAAAGAATTAAAAAAATCCTGTGATTTCTTCCTTTTTACATTGGGTCTATAGACAGTTATTACTATACTCCATTATAACGTACGGACTTTTGCAAGGGTAGAGTAAGGTAATTACAAACAGCTTAATAGCAACAAGAAAGGTAGATTTTCTGTCTCCTAAATTTAAAGTATACCTGTTATGCCTCACTTGACTCTCATTTTTGTACATACGAGAGACACAAGTAAAGACTCATACGAGAAATCCAGCACCTCTAATACTAAGTATTGCTAAAAGAAAACCCTATAATAAGGGGGCTAAAAGCAGGATCTATATACAAATACAGATAGCTACAAAGATAAGTAGTCGAGGTCTTAAGAAAGAGGCTACGAGAAGAATACGGATTCCCATGGAGTATAGCTCTAAAGAAAGTTGTGAAGAGTAAGGCAGGTATCAAGTTAGGTAATAGCTCTTAAAAAAGTTTAGGTAGAGATATGAAGCTTAATAAGAAAGAGTAGGTCAAAAAGAAAGTAAGGAAGTCCATAGGGTGTGCTAAAAGTAAGTTTTTATTACTTTATTAGAAATTTTATTAGGGTACGCACCCCTGTAATTTCCCCCTTATTCTATAGCAAGTGTCCTAGCTTCTAAGCAGGTTATTTTGTCTCTTACTGTATACTATGGGGCTTCAACTCATTTACTTTCTAGTAGCTATGTAAATAAGTAGAGAATCTAGTTTCAAATTCCCGAAGCCAGGGCAGTTGGGAACTTTAAAGGCAAGAGTTAGTGAGGTTTTGAGCTACTCATTTAGTACTATTAGAGGAGTCTCTTAACAAAAAGTACTTAGGGTAGGTAAGCATCTAATAAAAGAAGTTCCTTTCATTTTCTGGACTACAGGTGTTTATAAGGTAATAATTCTGTTTTGGACGGGTTTCCCGAGAATTTTAAAATCTTTCAGAATAAGGGTAGTCATCCAAGAAGTAAACGGGGCAAGGGATATTCTTTACTAAACTAATAAAAGGAGGCCTTCCTATCTATACAGGTTATGCAGGGTTAAGTAGTAAAGTAAAAGACTCCTTTTTCTTTAAGGTTGCTAGAGCTGGATATTCAGAGGTTTATATGCTTATGAGAAGACCCAACAAATCCAGACAGGTATGAATTTTAACAAGAGGTCGGTTCTTTTCGTTTCTAATTTGAGAGCTTAATGTATTTATAAAGGGTAATAAGTTTCCATAGACTTTTTAAAAAAGAATAAAGTATCGCGATCCGAAATCCATTTTATTTTACTTGCTTGCTGTAATGTCTCGGCTTTCAAAAGAACTCAAAAATGGTATATGAGTCTCAGGGACTTGGGAAAAATGTAAGAAAGTAAGGTAAAGCTCCTAAGATTTCTAAGAAGGAGGCTGGGATACGGAGAAAAAGTCTAGCGCCAGGTAGAGGTATTCTGAAACAAGGTCTTATGCAGAATAAGGCGAAGAGTTTCTTAGTGGCCAGCTTGATCAGATATTTCATCTCATCTAAAAGACTAGGTTATTTATTGGATTTTATGAAGGGGTTCTAAACCGGGGTTACTCTTTTTTAATTAAATAAAGACAGGAAAATTAAATTTAAAGTTTTCGCTTTAGAGAGAAATTTAGGTTAGTCCCATAAGCTCTTTAGAATCCCAAGTAAGAATAGTAAGAGTCTGGCAGGTAGTACATTAAATGAAGTCTAGTAAGTAAAAGAACTAGAAATTTATGAGAGTAAGTCAAAGTGGGCCTATAAGGTATCCGTGTTCTATTAAAAGACTATATTACGGTAACCTTTTTTATAATCAACAACAGCAAAATCACGACTTTATCGAAATGTAAAACTTCGTTTATCCTAACTTTTTCTATACCCTATAGACCACAAAAAGTAAGGTACTAGAGCAGTTTACAAAAACCGGGTACTCATGAATCACTAAAAACAGGAAAGAGTTCCACTTTTAAGAGGGCTTCTTACAACCCAGATTTTCTTGTTATAGAGACGGTAGGGCACTCCAGAACAGCATCCGAGATAAAGAACATTCCTACAAAAAAGGGCGGTAAAAGAACCCTAGAAAGCTATACAAACTAGCTAGAGGAATACGTTCTAGATCTAGGATTGAAAATGAAAATAGAAAGGGGAATCCAGATATAACAGGTACCGAATAGCCAAAAACGCAACGCGCACGAAAAAGGCCCTACAATGAGGCGTGAATTAAAGCCCTGATGATATCGTTTTACTTGACTAGAATCGAGTTCTTGTAACCCTAATGAGTAATGGGGGGAGAAGCAGAAGTTAAAGTTTAAAGGGTTCCTGTTAGCAAAAGGACTAAAGCTAATAAATTGAGTGGGTTTCTGAAAAAGCAAGTAATGAAAACGTTATGGAATCTTGATTATAAAAATTATACATATGGGATTATTCTCCGGTACCAAGTTAAAAGTCTAACTTATTAAAGGTAAAAGGGCTTCCTTTTGGATTCGTTTAATTAGTAAGGAGAACCCCAGTCTAAACCAAGCTTTAGTGGTTTTGAATCTTCTACCCTTTTTAAAGGGGGAACGCGCCCTGCAAGTGGGGCTTTTTACCAAAAATGAAACTATATAACCCCTTCCTTTCTCATGCTACATTATTAGAGGTATGGTCAAAACTATTATTATTTACATATATCCTCACAGTGCTTTTAATGTGAAGTTAACACCAATCTCTACTCAAACAGTAGTTTCCACTCCTAATGTCCCTTACCCTTCACGAAAAACTCATCGAGCCGTTTTCCATTCTAGTTAAGGCTACTCCACAAGGACTAAAAATCTATAAGTGTCTGCTTGCGAATTGTAATGCTAGAAATAGAGAAAGTTCTTTTATGTCTCTTTAAATTATTCTAAAATTCCTTCTAAATTTCACGGATCCTCTATCAAGGAAAGGGTTCCCCGTGTAGCTAACAAGCAAAGAAAGTCGGTTTTGTTTATAATAATCAAGAGGACAGGGCTTTTCCTTCTGCAGCTGCTTGTTACTTTTTCAAGCAAGAACTCTTTCGAGTTCAAAAAAAGGGGCATAGCGAGACCCTGGAGCGCTACTTTAATATAAACACAGAATCCGATACCGTGTATTTACAAGGGTTAATGCCCGGCCCTATTGCACCCCTTTTTAAGTTAAGTGTTATACTTAAAAAGCCCTGCTTTGTTTCAAAAATTTAGTTCGCTTTACTTAACTACTTAACTTTTTTGGAACCCCATTATTATAAAGTAAAAAGCTTGTTACTAGGCGAAGAGTCTATTTTAAGTAATATCGAAGCAATTCTAAGGGCCCTTGTATAAGGCTATAAGTAGTATTTGCTCGTAGACACTTCAATTAATAGTATAATGGGGTAAGTCTCTACAATTGAAAAAAAGAATCTCCTTGAAATGTCTTGTACCGGCAGTTTTTTATTTTTATAGAGTAGAGCTCGCTCATTAAATCAACTAGTGACCTTCCTAAGTATTGCTTTATAATTATTTGATACACTTATTTTACATTTGAGTTAAGGCTTCCCCTTTTTTTATGCTTTTCCTCAACATCTTTTTAATTTGAAATAGGAACTTTAGAACAAAAGAAATAGGCATATCTTTGCTTACCTATCTCTAAAACTAATTAGAATAGGGGTCTGACTTAACTCTACAAGAGTAATGCATTTTTCTTTCTTTAACTTGCTTACAATAAGAAAATATTCTACACTAGGCCCAGGGAATATTAGCAAGAGTTTAGCTACGGGTCTACTTTACAAAGCTTACTAAGACTTTTTATAGGAAGAAAACTACAGGCTACAATAAAGAGTGCAGGAATCCCTATAAGAAAGCTAAGAAGGAGTATTATAAAGGATACGTCTAGGCAGTAGACATAAGAAAAGGTCCGTAAGCGGTTGGTTATAGCTCTGGTAAATGAAAAAGTGCAGGCCTAGAAATAAAGATTAAGAAATTGAGTTGAAAGTTTCAAATGAAAGAGGGCTAGGGAGGTTTTGCAGTATCGGATATTCCAAGGTTTCAATTCCGGCTTAAAGAAAAATAGGTAAAGGTTTGATTTTCATGAACATGAATGTTTCTTGGCTAACACGATTTCTCTAGAAATTAGGCTTTCTTTCACTGTATATAAGAGTCACTTATTAGCAGCATAAGATTTCATTACAAAAGAATCTCATTTCTCTTTATCCTGGGCACTGGGTATGTACTCTATCCTTTTCATAATCTGTCTCAAATCAGAAAAGAAGCAAACTCGTCTAATACAGGTTCCTCTTCTTATAACTTGGTGGGGTTAGGGCTGCTTTCTTATGTGTTATATGCTCGTGGAGATCCGATTCAACCCTAGTTTAGTAAATTCCTTTGAAGGCGCCCCATAGACTGTAAAAGCAAACTTAGTTAAGAGTAACTTATAGGTGTAGTTCCCTAACAATTCAAGCTTAGACCAAGATAAAATAAGATAAGATTTTTATACCTCTGTGTTTGTTCCTAAGAGGAAGCTTACCTGTTTAAACTTTATTATTTAAGACGTTTTTAGTAGCTTTGGTAGGAGGGTGTCAGTTATTTTCATGACCTTGATTTATAGAAAGCCCTGTCTACTAAAAAGCGAATAAGCTATGAGCTGTAGTCCGGGTTCCATAGTCAAGGTTCCAGGCGCTTAAATATAGGAATTTTTTTGTACGGATATAGTTAGGAACTCCTCATGTAAAGGTCTACTAGTTTTTATACTAAAAGGGGGCACACGAAGATTAAATAAGGTCGTATACTTATTAAAAGGGAAATCGAGTTTCTCGGTTAAGATTGTTATAGACTCTCAAATTTCTTTTATTCGAAAGTACCACTTTAAAACACAAAAATTAGAAAGATTAATATACAACTAACCCCGTTTAACATTTGACCTATCTTTCGTAAAAAGTAAAAAGCAATTCTTTTTTTCTTATTTTTTATAGTAAACTCTTACTTACCTTACCTAAGAAACTACTTGCCCCTACTTTTTAATTAAAGCTTTTCTCTTGTAATAAAGGGTTAACTTTACTCCGGTGCCTTTAGAAGCTCCTAGTCCACTATACTTCACAAATGCGAAGAGGAACTAAGCAGTATGTGCAATACTTAACTCATTCTACCTAAGCTATTGAGCTAAATGTCTCTGAATTTAGGGTTACCTAGCTTGCTTTATTAAATTATAGGTTAGCCAAGAAGAGTACCGGGTTCATTATATTTAGGATTCGATCCTCTATTCGGTTAAACTTGTTTTATTTCCTTGTTGCGACCCTACACTATAATCTAAAGCTGCAGAAACCCTGAAAAATATTACGTAGGGCCTGGAATTAAAATTTATAGTTTAGTGTGCTGGTGAGTAGTATAGTTCACCAAAAAGTATTGACTTATCCATGCCCTGTAAAGAAGTTCCTCTAGTAGGAAAGTACTAGGTCTCTAATTTTGTTATTTACAGGAAAGCTTTCACTAGGGCTAAGGCATACGCCTTAATTAGTTAGATAAAGTCCTTCTTTAGGGCCACGTAGACTAGTTATTACTGTAATATTTAATTCTTTAAGATTTCGCAAATCTAAAAAAGTTAAATTTCTGATATTTGTAGCAAAACCAAGAGCTTGTTACAGGACCTTAGTACCCCGTGTTAGTCCATTTTTTTGAAGCGGGTTATTAGGGCAATCAATATATTACAGTTTCTTAATTATATATAAATCTTGAAATGTTTTTCAGGTTAGTATATTCTTTTCGATTCTGATTAACACAAGGGTTATAGGATGCCGATAAAGTAGAAGATTAGTCTTTGTGCTTTTATAATCTAAAAGAGAGGGGCTTACCTTGGCATTCTCATATACGTATATAAGTTTTCTAACTTGAATTACAGGCTATAAGAGGTTATTAGAATTTCCCTTACTGGATATATTAAATTAAAACCCCGCTTTAATTACTTTACCAGGCTTTCTTTTTTTAGAGCCGGCTTCTTTTGAACTAATTTTAGGAGAGACATTCCGCTCTTAGACTCCTTTTAAAACAACCTTGTGTGGTCAGTGAGCACCCGCCTAGATAAGAATAAGAACGGGGTATACTTATATATAATAGAATTACACCTAATTAACAGCAGATTAATAACTTTTTATATACAACACTTACAAAATCCTCTTCTTTTTTTTTAGCAGGGATATAGGAGTTAAGGCAGCCGTAGAGAAATCCTTAGAAACCAAAGACGTACTTTTTATGTTGCACTTTTATATTCTTTAATACAGGTAAGTTCTCACTAAGCAAAGTTTATGAAACAAACCCTGAGTAATATAAAATTCTTTTAGCCGGGACAGTAGCATCTCACACAGTATAAACAGCATCCGGCAATAAAAGTAGTATCACAATGCAGTGTAGTCGGTAGGCTAACCTTTAAATTAAAAGAGAGAAGAGTACCTCCGGGATTAGCCTATAGCTTTGTTTACTAAATCCAGAGGCAATTGTAGGACAAATCCGGAAGGAAAAACGACACGGACTTGTTAGTATATACAGGAATCCTTATAGGTTTAATGAACTACTCCTTTTACTAGGGCTCTCCCCAAAATCAATTAAGAAATATTTTTATTTGATTTATAATTAGCTGCGCATTAAAGCCATATAATTTTGCGTTAGGTAGTGAAAATAGCAAGAAGCTCCGATAAGGGGAATACCCTGAGCGTATGGGCTTTTAAATTACTTGAAGATTCTGAATTTAGTATAAGACACCTTAAGATACTTTTTCTTATAAAGTCTAAAATCCCCTTTTTTGAATGGAGTCTTAAATCTTAAATATAGGGTATCAAAAAACAACTTCCCGGATTCCCGGGTTTATAGCGCATTCTAGAGAGTTGCTTTCGAGGTAATTATATAATAAAACGGAGTAGCTTTTAATAAAGCTCAAATCAAGTGTGGAATCCTTTTTTACCCTTCTCTTCTTCTCGAAGGTTGGGAGACTCTATTAATAATTAATATAATAAACGATTGCGTATTATAGATAGATAAAAAAGGGATGCTTTCTTCTTTTAGGCTGTACTGCTAGCTACAGGGGCCCCTAATTAAGTATATTTTCGAATAGTGTTTAATGAGATACAGGCGTAAAGGCAGCCTTAAATTAGATCCTATTTTTAGATTCCTCGGCTATTTACTTTATTTAATTAAAGCGCTGTACTCTTTTTCATGCGTTACTATAATATCTAGGGGCTTATCCACATGTATAAAGTTTAGGAGTACTGGCTTGTACCGACCCCTTTTTTTGGTAGACCGCGGATAAAAACAAGTAACAAAAGTATAGGGTCTTTCTAATTCTTAATCGGTAAAAGCTTCACTTCCCGGCAGCCTAAAGAGCTTGCTAGATCTAAAAGGTACATGTTTTTGTCCTGTGATTAGTACTTTTATTAGTATACGCCTCCTTGTTATTTAAAATGAATTAAAAAGTGTTCACTGATAGATTAAGGGCTTGTGGACAGCTATTGCGTTTAATACTCTTGACAATACAAATAGGGAACTCGGAGGGAGGGTTGACCCGGTGCTAAATTAACTTTAGTAGAATTTCATATAAGTTATGCTTTATTAGTACTAAACAGACTACCCAGCTATTAAAGAAATTTTAATTTGTGATACTCCTTTAGAAAGAAACTACGTATATTTTCTCGTATTTCAGACATTACTTATAAAACTTATAAACCTACACTCAGTTCTATTAGGAACTCTTCCTTAACTCTTACAACCTATCATTTAAAGCTATATACTTTCTTAGTAGACTTACTTAACCTTTATTTGTTCTTTCCCGGTTTACTTTCGAAATGAAAACTCTAACTTTAATTAAGCCCTTTTTTTTTCAAGAATTCTCCAGATATCCGATCCAGTTAACACAACCGGTTGCCTTCAGAAGCTTATCCTTTTATAATCTTGATCACACTTTTCATAGCGATCCGATAGAGATTCGAGGAGTTTCTTATTCTGGTAGGATTCCCTGTAGCTACTCTATTCCGTATCCTCTTGGGAGTTAGTGTAGAAGTTTTAGATATATCTAGTACATTATACATTATGCCCTAAAAACGCGCACACCTTTCTTAATCTTAAGACCATAATCTTGCGAGACTTTTTCTGTATCTAATTACTCTTTTTCAGAGCTATCACTGCTTTGTTGTTACAGCCCCTTATAACGAGTCCTCTTGTCATTGTAGCCTTTCTAGCCTGTACTTATTGTAGCTATAGTAATCTATCTAGAGGGGTCTCTATTGTGTAAGGAAGAGTACTACTCTACTAGCCTATACCTTACAATAGAATTTTTATTAGATTGTAATATTAGTTTAAAGGAATCCCGAGCTATTTAAAGTATTACAAGACCCTTGGTGTAGGTAGATGGGTCTTCAAAAATGCCGGACAGGATGCCTTGACTCTAGGAAAAACCCTTGAAGTAGCTAAGCTTTCGCTTGGTTTTTAGTAACTGGGTATTCTTTATAAAATTTTAATTTAATTTGTGTAGAGAAAGAGAAATAAAGCTACAATTCATTTTAATATATTTTTATATGCGTACGCCGAAAGAGATAGAATTGCGCAAAACAGGAAACGAAGAATCGCTTAGATGAAATGAATTCAGTATCTATTCTCAAACCTAGCACTTCTAGAAGTAGTCCTTTACTAAGGGAAATAGAGTAGCAGAAGTTCCTCTATAACTACTTTTTCAAGTTAAACCCGGTAAATTATTCCCCAAGTTTCATGAGTTCGAATCCGCTTTTTGATATTTATGGAATTCTAAAAAACATATGGAATACTAGCTATAAGGACTTCCAAATGCAACCGCCAAAAAAACCTTAAGATACCTAAGTGTTTTTCGCTATTCTATATATTCTAGTACTCAATCTCTGTATTTGTTAGTCTTTTTTATTGAAAGTATTGACTTTTAATGTGTAATGATAAATTTCTAAAGAGGCTTGGTATAAGTGGATAAATAGGATAAAATGGTTTTCGATAAAGAAAGTTAGGTGAAAGGCTTTTCTTATGGATGTTGCTCCAAGTTTTGCTACCTCCTTACTGATAAAAACATAGAGCAAGAACGATTACCTTAGACTATACTATAAAAACTATGCTTACTAATATTTTAGAAATCTATAACAAGAATTTATATATTTATTATCTATCGAAAAATAGGGGAATAATACTTTATATACAAAATAACTAGAGAATACTAAACCCTAGTAATATACCACTTTAATTCTAACAAGAAGAATACAAAAACAACAGGGAATCCTCCTAAGAATCCTAAAAAAAGGGGAGTAATATTAAGTCTAAGTCTCTGCAGTTGCCTTGCCCCTAAAGAGATAGGTCTAGCTAAGAGAAAAGGTATGAATAAGAAAGTTAAGAAGAGGGTTACAGCTATTAAGTAAGAAAAGAGGTATAAAAGGGTGAGGCTCAAAAGAAGAAGAGTAGTACAACCAAGACAGATAATAGTTCTAAAGAGAAGCCTAGTTATTAAGATTGAGAAACCTGTAAAAGTTCATTATTTTTTTTTTAAGATTTTACCACAAATGAAATAAGAATTCTTAGCTTGTTGTTTAAAAATGGGTTGTTTTAGTTGCTTCATTTGGGGTTACCTGCTTGTATCCTATTCTCTTTGGGATTGAGGTTCCCGGTTATATAATAATTATGTACTATGTACGTGCGTGAGAGAGATTTACTAGGGGTAATGTAATTAATGTATTGTAGTTACTTATTTTTATTGTTCTTGTTTTAGTATTGTACTAGATATTTAAGGTAAGATGTATTGGGGGTCTTGATGTTGTTCTTTAAGGGATATTGCTCTTTAAGTATAGTCGTTTTAGAGGTAAGCTTGCTTCTATTGTTTAGAGTTATAGAGTATTGTACTAATATACTTCTAGTTATGGTTATGGAGGGTAAGGTGTAGCTTGACCGGTATTCCCTCTTATTCTTGTAATTAAGAAAGTTAATAGATAAAAGAAGATGCCTTTGCTTTCTAAGTAAAAACTCAAAGAAAGTAAGCTTGACTTTATTTACTTTAAGTGGATAACTTTAAAGAAAGGAATAGCTTTAATGTAGTCCCTTGCTTTCCGATCTAGTTCTAGTAAAAAGCTAACTCCCTCTCTAATCTATTAAAAACTCTTTCTAAGCGGGCATATGTTATATGTAAATAATTTTATTACTGGATAGACTAACTTGCCTTTTTATGGCTTTTCAATTGCCTTACAAATCCTTTTGGTATTACTACAATTAATATAGATTTGTGTACTTACACTTACTTAAAAAAAATGTAAGTTATAGCTCCTCATTTTAAACAACAAGTAACAGCAACTCAAACAAGTAAGCCATAAAACAAAGTAAGAAGGAAATCTAAGAACAATACAAGTAAGTCAAAGAAGGAACGGAAAGCAGAATAAGAAACAGCAAGATAAGGCCATGCATTAGAGATTCAAATCAAAATATACCCGGGTAACCAAGCCAAGATAGAACAGAATTCACCGCTTCATTTAAAAAGATCCCAAGAAGAAGAGAATTTGAACCAATAGGAACGACTTTCAATGATTTATGAAGTACCTGTTGGAAAGCTAGGGGAAAGAAGGGCGCGGGCAGAGAGGGTTTTGTTATATTTAAGTGATTTCATAAAACTATAAGAAACTGAAAAGCAGCCTTAAAAGTCAAAGACGAGGGAAGAGAAGTCTGAGCAGTATACCCTTTAGTAAGGCGATTTCTAGAGGGTCTCTCTAAGGAAAGGGACTCCCGTCAGTGTCTTACAAGGTTTGTGAGCCTTTGTTTATTTGGAGTTGGGCTGGGTAGAAGCTGCGCGCGGGAGTAGAGGAGCTTCCATTCGGGACCGCATAAGACTAATTTGATTGTCAGGATCTAATGGAGAACCTAAGTATCCTAGCAGCAGTCTCCCGGATTAAAAACCCTTACGAATTTACCACAGTTACAAAGTAAGGCAAGAAAGAAACTTTTAAGATTAAGGAATTACAAATAAATAGAACTCAGACAACAAAATCCTGATTCATTACAATAATAAACGAGTTGTAAGGTTATTTCCATCCATCCTAGAAAACGTAAATTAGTCTATCCAGTAGATTGTGCTATTAGACTTTATGCCTGCTTAATTAAATAAATAGAGACCTAAGAAAACAGGGAAATCCCCTTCTTTTTCACTTTAACCACCCCTCGAATATCCTTACACAAAAGCAAGTTAAGTTAAATAGAAAGAAGAAAATAGAGTCAAATACCTCTAAATACTTTACCGTAAACCATTAAAAAAGATAAAGAATTAGGGAAATACGGATTAATTAAAAAACAACCTACTATAACCCATATACCATATCCAATCAAGACTCACAATACTAAATACAACTAATAGTAAAGAAAAATACCCGTATGGATAAGTAATTTTATCCATTCTATAAGCAACTAATACAATAAACAGTACAGTATAGGTAACAAGAATACGGGTATAATAAGAATCTCTATAGCTCTTATAAAACAAAAAGCTAACAAAGCGAGTCAATTAAGTCAGTAGCTCATAAAGAACGAAGTAAGTCAACAAAATCTAAGTCAGTTGGCGGGCATATAGTGTATGTATGCGTACTCAAGAAACTTTCCGACATATAACCCTCCTTGACTTCGTTTCAGTCGGTAACAAAGACTTATTCTAGCTGCTCCTGCTTTCCATAAAGCTCCTTTCTCTATACTTAGTCCTTATAACTTATATACAAAACTTTCTAAGAATATATGAATATGCTGGTTAAGACATTAAGCCAAGGTAAATACAAGAAGAAAAGTAATCAAAGCTAGCCGCGAATCCTTCGTGAAATAGCTTCTTTTTAGAAATTTATATCCATTTTTAAGGAATCTCTTTCTGATACAGGAGTGACCAATTCCCATGGAGAGAAAGTCTGCAGAATCGGAGGAAAGTTATATACCATAAAGAGGTTTCTATTATATATACAGTGTAGTTGAAAGGAGGGTTTAGACTCCTTATTTAAGCCTAGTATATACTAGAGTCGTTAGTTAATAAACAAAAGGACTTCGCTTTAGCAAAGTAGACTTGAGAATCTTGTCGGGAAATCCTATATTGTATCATTATCTTTTCTACTTTATCCTAAAGGAGGCTCCCGGCCTTTTAATTAAAAGGGTTTTCTTGTAAAAACTAATGTATTCCTACTCTTTTATGTACCTTTTAAAAAGCGGATTTCTCTTATTCTATATTTAATTTAAAAAGTAAAGAAGGAAATACTCTATAACTACTATACTTACCCTATTACTATCTATATATTCTAATAAATACTAATAATATTTTTGTATTTTGCTAAGCTAAAATATAGGTTTGTTGTCCTAAGTACTTTTTAGGGAAAGCCTCTCTTTTATTTAGACCTAAATTTTTCTAAAAATTGAGTATACATATGTCTGTAAAAAGAATCAACTGCATTTGGCCTTGTCTTAATTTCATTTTCTATAAAACGAAATTCCAAAATAAGTATACTTTTTTATAATAAGTCTCAACTTGATAAAAGAGCACTCGCACATGAAGAATCTTTGGCTAGCTAACTGTATATAATCTTTCCTTTTTCCTGCATAGAAATTGACTCGAATCGGATACATTCTCTATAGGAACTTACCAACCCTGTACGAGAAAGAAACCCCTTAAAAATAATAGACTTTTCACAAGATGACTCATTCCAGAAAAAGCTCTCACTCGTGAAGAAACCTTAGCTAGCCTTAACCAAATTTCTTTTAATATACTCTCTTTATTCAAAATTCACATTACTCAAAGCAAAATCTTCCTAACAGTTTAACCTAGAACGTTTAAAATCTTTTCTTTCAAACTAGTTCATTAGATTCTGTTACCTCCTGCCTTGTAAAAGCGCTCTTCGTTCACCTATTCCACTCAAGGGCCCTCTCTTAACCAACCCACTCCTATCTACTCAGCTCTCCCCCAGCGCGAAGCCTCCTCGCAATGAACAAAAGCGAATTGCCCCATAAGAATGTACGTTCCCGTCCTTTTAAATAAAGTAAGGCGGATCTAATATAAATTTCCTCCGTAGGCAATTATTCCGAGAGTAATTAAAAAAGGCAGTTTGACATATAAGAGCAAACTTGAACCAACGGCATTACTCTTAAAACGCACTACTCTACCGCTTAAAGAATTCTAAAACGGAAGTCTTCGGTATAAGAGTGGAGGAAGGAAAGCTTTGACTAACTAAGAAGAAAAAGGAACTGATTCTAAACGCTGAGAATAGGATTCGAACCTACGAAGTGTCGAATTACAACTGTTTTAACGGGTTTCTAAAGGAGGAAGGGATTTCACGATATAGAGAGGGGACTTATATCTACGAGTTCCTACAAACAAATAAGAGGCTTAGGTTCTTACTTGTTTTGGAAAACTAGAACTTCACAATTTCTAATAACTAAGTGACTACTTTCTTTAATATCTGGATCTGGATTTAGAAATTATAAACTCAATTTGACTCTGATAACGGGACTGTAACCGACGGCATTCCTTTTCAATTCATCTTCATTCATATAGCTTCATATAGAGATATAGAGGTTAGATTGACACTTTCTTAATTTACAAGATTGCTAATTCTTTCTTTACTATTTAAGTGATTATGATTCCGAGAAATGTAGGCTTTTAAACTTTTATTCGAAAATAGAGTAACTAAGGTATAAATCAAATCTTTAACTATACTGCCAAGTCAGAAATCTAATCTAAGAAATTTAGTAACCCGAGAGGTTCCTAAGGGGCATCTTTGTATTAAGAAGCCTTTATGCCAAGGTAATCCAAGCGGATTTATGATAATCAGTACCTCTGGAGTTGCTTGGGTCCTCCCTTGTTTCCAGTTAAGAAAAGTAAATCTTGGATTGGATTTTCTTGTTATCTTCAACTACAACTAGATTAACAGGTTCAATATCTTTTATTGGAACTACCCTCTTAACGTACTTCAAATATAGCACATAACCTTTACCCGGCGTAATCACAAAGGATTCCCTAGAAATCAAAGATTTTAAGAGCGTTTTGGGTTTGGGAATTCACAATTCAATAGGGCGGCCTGTCGAGTAAAGCAAAGAGTATAGGTGTATTCCTGATACACCAGTTAAAAAGGGGTTTGTATAACTTAGAGCTGTACCTTAGGCTTTATAGTAAGTGCATTACAGTTTTTGTTTCTTTTTTGTAGTAAGAATCCAGAACCAGTTAAGGATAGTCCACGTGGTCAAGACACCCAAAAACCTTTTGTATGCTCTATTTAATATTAATATAAAAGGGCATTTGCTTCCTGAAGTTTGGTGGTTTTTGCAATTTCAATGCATTTTTAGCTATCTTTTGTGCTATCCCTTTATAATTTTATAATATTCCTCTTTATTTTTTATTAAAAAGGTTCTTCCATTTCTGGAATTTACCATTTATAAAGAAAAGGAATGCTCTAATACAGGAAAGACCTAAAAGAATTTTATTAATCAAGGCTATTATTGCCAGGTCCCTAGTAATTACTCTTTAACAAGAAACCCCGTTTCCAACCCTAACTATTATATAAAATTATGGAATCCTATTTCTAGAACAAGGCAAAGTAATTTAGTTGGGTAAAGCAACCCAGCATCCTTCCCCGTGGGTCCTTTGTACAAAAGCCTCCTTGTATATTATATAATAAGTAAATCCTAGTAAAAACCCTCTTTTTTGAAAGCTAACAGTTCGACGCTTGAAGGCGCGGAGTTATAAAGGTTATACACTAGGGAGGAGTGACCCGGGTATTAAGAGTAGGGTTTAAATCACAAAAGTATCTCATTTTATAGCATCTTTCTTTGAACTCAAGAAGCCCTGACTGCATTTCAAAGCTCTGCTTTATGAAATCCAAGAAAATATTTTCTATTATTATAAGATATAAGAAGGCTTCAAGGCTAATTAGAACTTTTGTTCTAGAAAAGGAAGTTTGCGCAATTTAAAGTCTATAGTAGTCTACTTTTAAATGCTTGGTACCAAAAAAACTTCTTTGCCTCATTTATCAACCAGCTTAATTAAGCCTTAGGAAGTTTTTCAAGATATATGCCCTCATTATTTAAAGTTTACCTATCACCAAAGGCGGCCCTTAGGTACCCTTTTGACGATAAATTTTTGTCAGCTCTCCCAGGAACCTCTATTACTAATAAAGCAGAACCTAGATGATTTATATAGTAGAAACCTATTGAAAATATGTTGAGAAATAAATTTAATTAGACGCATAGAGATATAAAACTAAAACCTATTAGTATTTTCTTTTTAGTTTTATATCTCTGTCTTGACTTGATATATAATAAATTTTGCTAAGTTAAATTTTACCCAAAGGAAGGGTTTCGCCTGTAATTTTAAAGCGATAGTGTATAAACATAAACTTTAAGTATTATAGAATTCCTTATTGATATTAAAAAGGGAGTCTAAAAGGATATAAAGAAAAGAGAATAGGGACAATTAGAAGGAGTCTCATCTGCCGCCTACTCTTGGGTACCTCAAATCTGGAATATAGAAAACACGTAAGGGGTAGGAAGGAATAGGAGGGATCTTTTCTTACTTTTCTAATACGAATGAACGATAAATTAGGAATCTTACTTATGCTACGGGGGCTTGTTAAAGGGGGAGCGTTTGTACTAATTAATCTAACATTTCTTAAAATGAAAGGGATGGCGCCTTATAGAAAGACAGGCTGCATAATAAAAGAGAAAATAAAGTGGCTTTGCCAGAACTTTGTTGGGTATTTGAGAAAGAAAGTTAGGGGCTCTGTAATCCAACATTACAAAGAAGAAACCGGAAATTCCTCCGCTAAACACTTAGGCTGGGGGATACCTCAAAAGTAATTTTGTTTAAACTCGCTAAGAGAAGCTATAGTACTCCTTCTACATAAGAGACCCTTTACTTGAAACGAAAATTATTTACCAAAAATGCACACGCCAGGTAATTCCAAAAGTTTTTTTCGTTCCTTTTTGAGAGATCCAAACCAAAAAGGATGCCCTAAATAAAGCAGAAACTTGGATCCCGTTAGATGTATATAAAACTTTCCGTACAAAAAAAGAAAAAGAAGGAAAACCTCGGAATATCAAGGGTAAGGAACTCTTTTACATACTGCAAAACCCTGTTTAAAACCAAGTCTTACTCTTTTCCTATGACTTTCTTCTAAAAATCCAGGATACTCTTGTCTTGTAAAACCTATTGAATTGAAGGGTCTTCTACCTCACTCAAACTTGTTGCTTGTCCCCGTAATGAAACTCTTATAGATAACTATTCCTTTTTTATTAAAAGACTTTAGCACGGATTCAAAACGTGTATCTTATGCGTAATACCCTGGCCTATCTTCTGAATACCTATATCTATAACTTTCCTATTAACTAAACTCTGACCTAGAACTGAAATCTCTACCTTCTTTTTTCTGTATCATACCTATCTCATTCATCATACTCCCTGTCTGTATCTGACTCCGTATCTTATTAGTCTTTATGATGGATACTTTCCTATGCCCTCTGCAGCCTTTGTCTTACCTTTATAAACTGTACTCTTTGAGAGCTTAAGGGTATAGCCTAAAACCTTAGCCGCAGAGCAGGACTTTTCTACTGGAAACCTAGGAACACAGTAACGAGCAACTCCCTGCTCTTAATACATTCTTACTCTTCAGAGCTATTATACTCTTAGACCCACCTTTTAAGAAAGACATTAAGTAAAGGTCCCTACTAAAGAGAATAGGATTTGAACCTTTATACCGCCTATATTAAATATTAAAATGAAAGGCAGGTGTCTTATTACTCTTATTACTTTGACTACAATTCCACCCAGCAACCTTCTAAGGGGAGTCTTTAATTATCTAACCAGAGTTATTCCCAAATATCCTCTTGACTCATTGCAGGATTCTAAGGAAATACCTCGTGTAAGGGCAGAAGTCCCTAAGTAGTTTCGTGTTTTAAGGTGAAGCTAGTTTTTCTTTTAATGGGCAGCTCATAGATTTTTTAATAATTTTAGTATTCCCTTAGGGTGTAATAGTTTAAGATCTAAAGCTGCCCCTTAATTTCTAGGTAAAAATGACCCTTATTGGTACTGCCTAAAGGGGACTCTTGCTCAATTCCAAATCTTCTAATTCAAAGTTCCTCGATATTTTTGTAGTACTGTAGTTCACAATAGTAAAGCATCCGATCTTTATTACTTTCTCGTCTTCCTCTATAAGTGTAGCCGACCCAAGAAAGGGCTGAGCCCATATCAACCAGCTGGTAGCGCTTTGAAAAGAAAGTGTAGGAAAGAAAAGCTCTTAGTAGAATAGGGAAATTGATTCTTGTAGATGCTGTACGCTACAACAGTAAGTCTTATCCAATTACGTGGGGACTCCAGAGGACTCTCTTGGCTGGTATGTATAAAAAAGGGATATATTCTTATTAGAAAACGTAAGTAGATAAAACGTTTACTTTCGTAGTCGATCTCTCTCATGTTTTAAGAAAACGAAGCCGATTTGACCGCATTTTAAATTAAATTCAACTTTTACTATAGCTTTCCTCTTAGTCTTTGTACTACTCTTAGTGTAAGGAAGGAAATCTTTTTAGAAGTAAGTATAGTAAGTCAAGATAGTATTCTATAGTT
>JAYMTK010000396.1:0-23142 GCA_036897405.1 Pelargonium myrrhifolium
CCACACTTGTATATTTGAAGGTGAAGCACAAGAACGGAATAAGATAATGATATTGGAAACTAACCTTAGACAGGTTTGGCCCAAAACTTTTCATTGCTCGCTCAATTGAAAAGTAAACCTCACGGGCCTGAGGGACTTCGCGGCTGCATTTTATACGACGACTCTGTTCTTTAGACTCGGTGGATTTACTTTGCAAATAAACTACTAGCTTTGAATGTGGACCATTTGGCTGGTCTTTCTTGCCGTGAATCAATTCCATGGTAACCAAGTCACCCCACAGTACATCCCACAATATTGAACATGGATCCCTTGCCGGGCTGAACTTCCTCTGACCAATAATGTTCGAGGGTTGCTGAGAGACAAACATAATCACATTAAGTTCTGCTCGAGAATTATCAAATATAGATATAGTACAAGAACAAAATTAACTATTTTTGTTAGAGTTATCTGAACATACTTGCAACAATATAATTCTCCGATGAGTGACCACGAGGATTTTTGATTTAGGGAGTAGAAAGTGGTCTTCATAAGCATCTGATAAAGCAAATTTTCCACGAACTTTAAATAGATCAACCTGACCGAAAAACGAACCTGACTCTGCCAGTTGCAATATAACCTTCAAGGTGAATATATCAAAAACATAATCAGACTTGTGATCACAGTAAGTGTATGCAGATTACTAAAAGAGTGAGAATTTGAACTATATGCAAAGTTGACAAGTACACAAAGTATAACGATGAGTGAATGGATAGAACATAACTTCAAATCCTAAAAATCATAATTTGCTACACAAGTGATGCATATTACAGATGAATGCATGCACGAGTTTAGCGGTATACTATAGCAACTTAAGGAACTTGAAAAAACCAACCATTCTCCATAAAAGTCAACGAGAACTGAACAGTAATGCATCAACACTTGCCAAACACCCGAAACTAGAAATTAAGAAAATAGCACTTCCTTCTTAAAAAGAAGAATTAGTGGCTAGGGAAAAGTTAAGATCCAAAAGATAAGTTCAAATTATTATTCTAAAGGGGACCTCAGGTTTGAGCATACACATATATTAAATACCTGCCCTATTCACATTTTAAAAACAAATGATATACATGCGTTTGACCGGCCACTAATCCTTATACTGCAAACCAACCAAATCAGATCAAAAGAAAAGGCTATATTCCAGTTAACATAACTATTCATCACATTCAAGCTTTAAACAAATTTTCATTGTTGACAGGTAAAAAAGCATATAAATTACAAAGTGGAAAGCACATATAGTCCATATCTGTTGCAATAGTAGAAAGAGAACTTTGCAGCTTGAAAGTACAACACAATACACATTGAACTTCAAATATTCCATTTGCTATTTATGAACAATAATAACCTATTAAATAATGGATATTTTGCTCGACGACTGGAAAATAATTCATTAAAACAAAGGGCTTCCTACCAAAATTTCCAGATTTAATTTAAACTCTAGAGGCAAATATCATTTCTGTAAGAAATCTCAGATCTTAATATAGCAACACATTTCTTTAACTGTTATGCATTGGAACTAGATAGGTCAAAATTGCCGGTCTCAATTGGAAGTATGTTCTACCAAGTTTATTTGTATGGCAACACGAATTTTTCTGGCGTACAATTGAAGCTCCAATTGTTTCTCTTTTCGTCATGTTCACTCTCTAAACAGCCCCACATATTTTTCTATTACTAAAATCAAATTCAAACAGTTCAATTTATCAAAAGCATAGATTTACTTGCTTATTTGCATGGCAAGGTACCACCAGAGACAACATAATCACCCCCAATGTGCATGAGACCAAAAAATAATTTATTTCCTTCTAGAAACTTTACCTGCCCCTGTGCTCTGTAGTCATCATATGGTCGGACCAAATTATCACCGCTAATAACACGAGGCAGCCTCCGGCGGAGGAGTTGTTCATCTGAGGTTATTGCAGCTGCTATCTTCATCCTAACAGCATTGGCACCTTCAGTTGTTTTTGACAAAAGATCTAGAACACCACTCACAGGTTGTGCAGCTGCACCTATTATTCCTTTTCCAACACCCTGAACAAAACCTTCAACACCAGAGGATTTTGCACCTTCAAGAGGTTTTGTCAATATGCCAGTGACTCCTCTGAATAATCCTTTTGCCAGTGCCCCTCCCCCACCTCTAATAACATCACCAAAGTCTTCTACACCCTTGTTTTCCTGACACAGTGAAGAAAAAAAATAAAAGTGAACATCCCAGCACATGACAAAAATGTATAAATCAAGAATAGTAATAATTTGCAATGCATGAAAATTACAATGAAATTTTGAGGAAATTTTAAGGATCATAGGGAAACAGGTAGTCTATTACATAAAAAGGTGGTAAGGTCAAGGTTAACACATACAGTATGTTTTCAAGACTAGGAAAAAGAATTACAAATTGAGGATTCACAGGAATTAGTATAATAAAATTTACACAGTCAAAATTTGCTATTGTGGTGAAACTAAAGTATCTTAATTCTTCAAGCGACTACACAGTGCTTCACCAAAGATTTTCCTTAGCTCCAATAAAAAATAAATCTACAAACTAACTAACTATTCCAATTTTCAATTGGTTTCAAGATTTTAACAGCTCAGAGGCTCAACTTACAGAAATGCATGCAAATGACTTCACAAGAAAAAAAAAAAAAAACAGCAAACCTGTCTTTGCCGACTTTGAATGAACTTCTTATCCATTGATAAGGCAGCCACACCTTTACTCATATGTCCTAGTGCGCTGCTAGCGTTACCCAGTATATCAACACCAGACAGCAGTTGAAGAGGTTGCCCTAGCAAATCCTTTTGAACGTTTGATATAGCGTTAATAATCATAGAACTCTGCCTCATGCACACACTTTCATGAAATCTTTGGTTTATTCTGATCTGTTAATCAAACACCAATGTGACAAATTCAATCAGATTCCATACCTATATTAATTGTAGTTCTAAAAAATGAACGACAGCTGAGTAGATGCAGTTTCAATACTTGAGGTACATCCAACATAACAAAATCTTTTGCCCCGCCGTTTACAAGAAAACATAGAGCACAAAGAGTTGAAACAAACCAAATTTTTTATTAAATTTTTTTTATACATAGTAAATTATATGAAATTAAGTTTCTAAATGTATTAAAATTAGAAATAACATGTCAATCAAAGATGGATCGGTATCACTAGCTATTACACCAAAACTCTAGATTATATATAATCACAAACACTAAGTGTGTCTCACCGGCTGTTGGAATGTATCATTCAATTTTGTTATTGTCTTAATTTTATTTATTTATATATTTTTATCTAAAATAGGACATGTTTGTCCCTGCCCGCGTGTCCCGCGTCTGACATGGTGTTCCTCGGGACATGCTCTATTTTTGACGAATCTGTGCTTATTAGATGAATATAATCTTGTTTCCTAATAGGCTAACCAGTAACTTATGTGTGGCAAATACTCATAAAACATATCCAAGCAAAGCACAAGGAATTTAACAATAAGACTTACTGGCATATTTTCAGTGTTTCCTAACGCAGTCATCAAGGATAACCAAAACCCAAGAACACCCCTTGGCCGCTGGCTCGGGGACATAGCCATTGATAATTTGCACCGAACTTCTGAGATATTTAGAACTCTGTATTGAGGAACGAAATAATTACATTAAGTTCATGGAAAAAATGCAAGGAGAAAGATGACTAAGAAGTGTAGTGTACTTTGCATACCCAATATCAATAATCGGATCCACTGAAACAGCAGTTGTTTGAGTATCAGATAATCTACTAAGATTGACTTGTCGAATCATCTCATGAAGGCGCCAAATAATAGGTTCTTGAATGTTTATCAAGAAGGCAGAATTTTCAGGTCCCTGATCCAATCAAAACAGATACAATCAATATAAAGTAGGGTATAAACCAAACCTCCAAATAGATCCTCAGAACTACACACTTACATGGAAACCAACATAAGGATACACATATAAGTCTAAGGATCCATTTGATTGCATTGTCATGGAAAATTTCAAGATGTTATCATTCTCCCCCCCAACTCTCTGTGGCCTGAAGAGAACTGGCATTGGAGTTAGAGGCAACTGGTTATCCACTTGTATCCCGTGCATTCTTACTTTGAACCTAAAACACAGAACAGCATAGAATTAATGGACAATCAGAAAGTATAATAGAGAAGTTAAAGGCCAGAGCAATGAGCAAAGCACCTAGGTAATGAAAAAGAAGCAAAAAATAAAAATAAAAAAACGAAAAAACTATAAGGCATAATCAGATGCAAATGAAGTTTTACATATATCTTATTTTATTTTTCATTTGTATCTATATAGCAAGCAACCAAGTAGTTGATTTTTATCTACATGCACTGCGACTAGTGACTAAAACAAGTAATTCCTTGGACCGTAGAGTGAACTGAAAGCAAACCTACCGACTAATTCCAGAGCCCAAACCAGTTGAATAAGCTACCAGAAGATTCTGCACTGATAGGTATAGTATCTCCTCAGGTGTATGGTCAATAATGGATATTCCAAGCTCAGCAAACTCAACAATGACATGGAACTCACAATCCGAGACTGATACAGATTCTTGCTGAAAATCATTTAGTGAAAGCTGCGACAGAGATGCTGAATAACTTCTACTCAGAGCTGATGAAGACTCGATTTCAGGTATCCAGTCACTGATCTTGACAACATTCATTTTCTCCTCTTTTACGATAGTTACACGAAGAGCTTTAGTAGAACTGCCTGCAACAGGGATGGGCTCGTGATCGCATATCTCATCAATATTATATTCTTTTGATTTTGAAGGATCACTTCTATCTACCAGGACTTCCAATAACCGCCCCCTTCCAAGATCTTCCCAATAAAAAGATGCAGTTGCATTAGGAAGAAGTTGTTGCCACGAATCACCGATACCATTTGCTTGCCGGAAATGAATAGGTAAAAACATTGATCGGTTTTCAATCCTGCTCAATGATTTATGCATTAAAACTAAAGAAAAAATAGTTGGGAGCGAGAAGGATATATAAAGCATGACAAGAAAGAACAAAAAATATTGTTGAAATCCTAACTCATACAGAATTCTGACATCCTTGGGTTTGTTAATGCATTTTCAACATAACAAGAACAAACAGTAAATAAAAGAAAGGAAAGCAATGTTAACATTTTTTACTACCTCCATTTTATAATAAATGTCTTTCTAACAACTAAAATTTGTTTCTAAATAAATGTCATTCTACAATTTGAAGATAAAAAAGTCACTTCACTTTCCAACTATGCCCTTTTTATATTCCCATATACAATATTTATGACTAATACTAGTAATAATTAAAGAGTGCACAAACATCAATTTAAGGGTTAAATAAGTCATTCTGCACAACTTATTAATATGTGTGAAAAACTCTAGAAAGACATTTAATATGAAACGGAGGTAGTATACGTTAATTTCCTTTAGAACTTAATTCAATTTCCAATATTATTAAATTTTTATTTAGTACTACACATATGTAGAGAACCAACTCAATTAAAAGGTTAAACTGATAGTTGAAGGCCCAATTTAATTTTTATAATCTAGCACGGCCCCTCATGTGCAAACCCATTTTCACTTTGCACTTTGCCCATGCACAGGTACGCTTCTTGCCTTGTGCTGGAATTTAATATGTGGGTGACGGCATGATTCGAACTCGGGACCTTTAGGTCACCAAGGCTCTGATACCAAAATATAACTTTAGTGGATTTTATTTTTACAATTAATAAATTTTCATGTTTAATTTATTTTTATCAAAGGTCTTCAGGGTTCCATGTATGAAGAATGTGTAACTTCTGGACAAAAATATAGAAATTCAATGAAACCTGTAAGGACTTGATGAAGAATTAGGACGGATAACAACTTCAAAGCTTGAGCTTTTTGTTCCAGATCTTACAGCCACCCTTAATTGCATTTGATCAGTTCCAAATTCTTTCTTTAAGGAAATGCGCATCACTCCTTCATTAGAAACACTGAATGGTGTACTCCATTTGTATCCTTGCACCCGCAACTTAAACAAAACAATAGCTTGTCCAATAAGTGAACAGAATACATAAACTGATACAACACAAAATTACTCATAAATAACAGCAAATATATTCAGCTAGCTAATCAAAAGAAAGATATAAAATTTAATACCATCAACAGTTCAGCTTTGGCATAAGAGTGCCATGCTATGAGTTTTGGATGATCAGTGGGATGAATCCACTCCATCAAATGTGTATCACACTGCTGCAGGCAGAGACTGCAACCAAGCCTGTTAACGAACAAGGTATGTGGCTGAAAATGTACAACCTACAGAAACCCAAGAGTTAGAAACAACTAACAACTGAAATTGAATACAATATATTATTTCTGAGGAAATGAAAATCATATCCAGTAGTCTTTCACCAACTGAATTCTAATTCTCACTGTTACAATCTATCATAGGGAGGATACAGTAGTTTCAGTATCTGTCTTTTATAGGTCATTTCATATATCTTGGGATTAGTGTTACAGATCTTTGCTGACATTGACAGGATAGTTGAATTCCATAGAAAATCACTGAAAAATTTCTGTAGATTTAGTTCTGTATAAAGATTAAACTTGTTGCAAGTACCTAAGCACAGGGAGTTTAGCACACGCGTTACACAACAGTCCTGTCACTTTCAAGTGACAGTTCATTTGACATTTGGTCAAAGATGAGGACTGGGTTTCCTACCATGTTATAGGATAGTCGGATAGATCAGTTTGGGACAAACTAACTTACATGGTTCCCAATTTAAAAAAAAACTTGGCTATGGATATTGCACAAAGGTCTAACGAGATCATTAATCCTAAATTAATATTATTTGGCCAATCTGCATATTTGGATAAACCTAATCGAATATTATAAAAAAAATGCATAATGTATAAGGTAGCGAGCTTGCAAACCAAACAGCCATACCATTCTCTCTCTCTCTCTCTCTCTCTCTCTCTCTCTCTCTCTCTCTCCCTCCCCACACACACCCCACACACAAATGGATAGCGTTGATTAATGTAAAAATATTTTAACAATATTTAGACACAATATAAGCAAAGTCCATATCTGTCATAAATTACTGATTGCAGCTAAATATGCCTGGATAACAGATTTCAACCTTTGTTCTATCAGAAGTCATGTTCAGTAGTGCTGAAAGCTTGTAATATGATCCATCTGAACTAAAAGCCTGGACATCAACCCGTTGCTGTATGGAAATATAATTGTCAATAAGTAACCAACTCATAACAAAGATACCACACTATCAATAACCAATCACACGCTTTTACCAAATAATCAAGAGCGAGAAGAAGAAGATGGAGCAGCGAAAATAACACAAGTCACCTTTTTATCCAGCTCAAGAAGGGAAATCCCAGGACCATAAGTATCAGAATAACGAATGGCAACAGCAATGCCCAATCGTGGAGACAGATATGTATCTTTCTGATTAGGAAACATTGGAGCCCCACTGCGACCAACAAAATCTTGTGGAGAAAGCATGCTAGGTACTGGGCTAGTGTCATCAATATGTTCAAATACTTGACTGTTGTTCCTCCTTGAGCCATACCTCTTATCCATTGAAGGATTTTTGAAAGAAAACTTTGCAGACTTAACCGCTCTTGATAGAGAAGGTGCACCCGATCTTGATAGAGAACGTGAAGGAAATCTTGATAGAGAAGGTGAAGCTGATAGTGAAGGTGAAGCTGATAGTGAAGGCGAAGCTGATAGAGAAGGTGCAGCTGCTAGAGGAGGGGGATCCACATTCACATTTTCTGAAGGTTCAATTTCCACCAGTCGATATGCCAAAGATAAAGACGAATCGTTAACAATCCAATATGGCACAAAAAATCTTATGGTTTTGGGTGCAGCACTGCTTCCTCCAAAGTCACGTTCAATGCTAACTCGCAATTTCCTGCATATAGGACAATTGCCGAGATTGTAATTACTTAAATATCATCACCTAAAAATAGTAAACAGGGTGTAAAACAAACAGCTACAGATTCATGTTGATCACTGATGCTGAAAATAAAACGGGATAAAAAAGAAGTCATTTTGTTAATTTACAGCTTATAATATTCCTTTACTGAGAGTGAGAGATGTCATACATGAAACAAGATTCCTACATGGGCTGGACATGGAAACATTGAGCACAACCAATCTAATAATAAATTATTTCATCTAAGCAATCAAACATACAAGTCATATGGATCATGCTGCATCAAGAATAGTTTACTTAAAATATTGTTTTCTATTAACTTTTTTAATGATCCATTGCAAACTGGATGGACTGTTTATTGTCTGCTTGAGAAATGGTCGCTGCTAGTCATTTTAAGATGGTTTTGGTGAATTTAATTGAAAGTAAGTCCCTGAAGATCTCCTGGTTTGTTGGTCAGGAGGATTGTTTATGGATTTCCCTCCACCGAGTTAGTATAAATGTACAATGGCTGTGTTGGCTTCACGACATGGCAACATTTTTGCAGGTCGAGATCTTGTTTGGTTCCTGGTTTATGCGCACGCACACACAAAAAAAACGTCCCTAGTTTGCGAATCTCTATTGTTTGAAAGTGAAGCTGATTTGTCCAAGATATTGTGCAATACTACAACACTCAAATAAATGACAAGATATTGAATAACCATCCAATTTTATAATGAAATCACAAATAAACAAGTAGATTGTCTTGTCTCATATATATGTGTGTGTGTGTGTGTGTGTAGAGTTTTTTTTAAGAATCCAATGATTTATAGGAGTTGTTGATGCATGCCTTAACTAGAATAACTTAATTATCTTCATAGATTAAACCATAACATTTGTTTATTTCTTTTAGTTAGCACTTGTAATGAGACCAAAATAAAGAGTTTCTCTTGTACTGTCAAAACAAATCAATATTACTTGTAATTTCCTATTTCCACAAGGTATCAAAACTCACTTTCATTTACTGTTCTTTGAATTCGCCATAGTCACGTCCTGAATTCTCCGATCTGTATTTACGGACAGCTTTTTATTCTCATATTTTAGTCCTTCTTCATAATCTCAAATGTCTATTCAGTGACAGCTTGAGTTTGATGGAGTTGTTGAGATATTTACATGGGATTCATTGATGTGTGCATTAATCAAAATTACTTAATTCTCTACATAACTTAAGCCATAACCTAGGCCTATTTCCTTTTTGATTGGAGCATAAGGGAGGCTCTAAGAGCCTTAGAGACTTTTTGAAGAGGTGTTAAGTATTAGAGTAGGAGGTGCTGAGAAGAGATGCTAAGGAGAAGACGCTAAGCTTAACACCCAATGCTAAGCTCCACTATTTCGCATTCTCACTCCAATTAGCATTTATTATAGAGGGTGCTAAGCATTGAAGTGAAAATTGCTAAAGAGGTGCTAAGCACCAAATGATGAGGTGACACATTCTCTTTCTTCCTAAGCACTAAAAAAAAATAGCCAAGTACTGGAGTGCTCTTATTAGTCAACTCTTGTAATGCATTGATGTTATCTAGCAAACTGAACAGATGTGTAACATGGAAAAGGAATACCGAAGTTGAAAGGCCCACAGCCACTTTAATCTGCAGTTTATCAAAAGACATCAATAAAACATACCATTTCCTAATTATATACATCTATTATTTAATAAAAGGACCCATAAAATTGGTATTTCAAAGCATTTATAGAATCTAAGATACATTTCATATTAGAAGAAAAGAATTGCGTTTGCTTTCATAGTTCTTAAAACAAGCAGGTTCTGAACCTTATTGCATTGAGGTGCACAACCAGTGTGTGTGTGTGTGTGTGTGTGTGTGTGTGTGTGTGTGTGAGAGAGAGAGAGAGAGAGAGAGAGAGAGAGAGAGACCTTTTACTTTGCTGGTGGAACATCCAGAACGATGAGACACGGTCAACTGTGGAAAGATCTAAAACAAGAAGAGGGTCCTGCAGAAAAAAAAAAGAATATTCATGATAGAACATACCACAAACAGTGATTGAGAGGTCAGAGTGTGTACATACTCATACAATTACCTTCTCCAAATCCCAACCCCCCTGAACAGACAATGTAAGATATATTGGCTTCTCAAGATCTGCTGAATATACATGTACACTCCCGCGTGACGAGATTACACCACGCTGTCGCTCAATGTTATTACCTTCTTTTGTTTTTTCCCAGATGGCGAACTCTGCTGGACAAGGAAGTCGATTTTCCAACTTCAAAGGAGAGTTGATGGATATTTTCCAATCATATACAGGTGTATTTAGTTCTGTATGAAGTACAGATGCATCTGTGCCAACACTGAGCCAAACCTGTTTGCTTGCATTACTAGGACATGACATAAGTATATCCTTCTTCTCTAGCTGATTCAATTTAAATGTAAAATTAGATGGTTTGTTTCCTTGTTTCGAGGTATTTTGTCGTGTGAGCGGAACTTGATCCACAAATGGTTGGTCCTTCCCAAATGCGTAGTAACCAACAGCAACTCCACGACCCCAATAATATGGAGGATTAGGACGGTCAACACTAGGACGGACTTGTAAACACTGGTCAGAATCACTGAATGTACTTTTCCATGGTAGAACAGTAGAACATCCAGGATCTACAGCAATATAATCACTCTTAAACCCATCTATGCATTTCTCAGATAATTGTTGCCTTGTACGAGTCCAACGCCTTCGGCGCACACCATCGACAGCTGATTTTGACAATGACTTTGAAGAAGTTGGAGGCCATTTCAAACTTTGGAAATCAGATCCATAAGCCCAGCCATCTTCATCAAGAAACTGAGATTTATCAACAGTCCATGTTGATGTCCATTGCCATCCAGGGGGCAGAGGAGGTTCAAAAAAATCCTTCAAAATGAAGAAAGAGGAAAATGAACACACAATGTTAACTGAATAACTGTTAAAGGTAGTAAGAATGAAAACCCGACATAAAGAGTATAGGAACCGTATCAAAGTCTACTAGTACATAAGAATAGAAAAGAAGTCATTATAATGCTATGCATTACTAGCAGAAACACTCACCTTAGATGAATATGAAAAGTCTTTGGTGCTCCAGGGCCCGGGATCATTAATACGGAGGCCAGACCACTTGTTGGCCCGACCAGAAGGTGCATAGCGCTGGTTTTCGAAGATCTCTTCCTCTACTATATTACGACCACTTGTTCCCAAAGAAGAATCATGAGTATTAACTGAAGACACTTGACATATCGATATATCCATTTTAACATCACAATCATTTACAATAGTTACAAGACCCCTAATAATTGCATGCTTCTTGCCATTTTTCATGACAACTTCTATTGCAATAAAATTATCCTGTAATGTTTTGGGGACCACTGACAATGGAAGTACTGACCGAATACTCTCCCACGCACCCTCTGGGCCAAGCCCCACCCAGAATCCTACATCTCTGTCAAAAACATCCTCGTGTTCTGAATCTCTTTTAATATTTGCAGCTGATTTTCTCTCAAAACAAGAAGTAGAGACCATTACATGTCCATAATCTACATACTCAACATCATTTCGCTGTCCCTGTACATAAATGTAATACATATACAAGGAGTTATTAAAATCATTAACAGTGAAGATATAGAATGATATATAGATATAAATCAAGAGAAATAAATTAACCAACCTTTTTCCTTAACGAATATTCTACAATATTCTGATTCTCATATGGTTGTTGAAACATCCGCACTGAGGACATCTTCTTCAACATATTTGCACCATGTCCAACAGAAAACGAGAATGCACCGACAACATCACCTAAATTGGTAAATTAGAAACTCTATGAATAAAGCAACCATATATATCCGTTTTTTGTTTTTTGAAAAAGATGTTTGCCTTTAGTAGATATGTCGCATAATATATTGAATTTATATACATATATATATATATATAGAGAGAGAGAGACAGAGAGAGCAAGGAGCTTAAGCCAATATGTTTTTGGCTTAGGCTAAACAACCAATGAGGTTATGACAACTCATTAAAAAGTTTGGATCCAACGGGTCGCTCCGTTCTCACAAATTTACATGAGTCGATATAAGTGAATCTTAATGTGGTGGCAAGATATTATTGACTTGGTTTAGGCTAGGCCAAAATTTATTAGACTTACCTTCTTTATTCTCTCTCTCTCTCTCTATATATATATATATAAATCTATCTATCTACATATATATAAATAAACACACACACACACACAGTATTAGGATTCTAAAGCAAATAATATGGCTTAGATTCTAAGCCACCAATAATATGGTGACAATATATAAAAATTATGAGATCCAGTGGGTCGCTCCGCTGCCACAAATTCATTGGGGGTGAGTATGGATTATATTTTAATGATGTGTCATGTTATGATTGGCTTGTTTTAGGCTAAGCCAAAAATAACACGGCTTAGATTCTTTATTCTCTATATACACATACACACACACACACACAAGATTTTAAACCTGAAAACAAACAAAAAAACACATAAATAAAGGTGAACAACTTTTTTGCAACTTCATGTCAAATTCCAGTTGCAGAGAGTATACAACGCTCTACAAGTGTACTTGTTCCTCCCCCTTACCATGGCAACTGGCAAGTCTTTGTGAAATAACTTCGATGAGAAGAAAGAAAGTGTTAAGAGACCCTCTTGGTCCAAACCTAGACACTCTAAGATCCTTTTTAAAACTTGCTCCCCATTCGAGACGAGAGATATATAAATAGACACATCCCACTGCACTGATCGGGGGCAACCATAGTGACTAAGGGTCGAAGACCAAGAAGTGAGTCATTCATTAGCCAAGCATTCTTCTTATGGCTAATAAAAAAAACGCTGCTATCACAATGAGAATGTTGCTAGAGAAGAAAATCAATATATTGCTTATGTAGCTTCCCTTCGAACCTTTTTGAAGAAGGTTCCGTTACTAAAATGAGAATGTATTATACCAAAAATATACAAAGCAAAGAACATATATCCCATTTGATACTAGTTTCCAAACAAGAAGCCTTGATGGGGATCCAGTGATAAGAACACCGGTTTCTTGAGGACAATTTAAGTTCAATTGATCGTGTTGCATCATATTGCCTTTAGCAAATTGAACTTTTATATCTCACAACAGTAGAAACTCATAAAAAAGAAAAAATTATTTACCATGGGCTTGGTTTGCACTAAAAACTTACAGAATAAGAAAGGTAAGAAACAAAAGCAATGATGCAACTCAAAACTTAAAAAAGGCGATAGATGAACTCTATTTATGTGATATTTCATGCGCAGGCGTAGAATAACTAGCAATTTACTTTCAATTGAAATTATTCCAGGACAAATCTGAGAGAAAGAGGAAACCTAACACTATCCACTTATGTACCCTGATTTGTGAACACCTTCACGCAGAAAACAAATGGCACAGAAGTGCATGAAGGTGCCAATCGTTTTTATTCACCAAGAACCAATCAATTGGCACCTTCATGCACTGCATGGACCTTATTGATTGGTTCTTAGTGAATAAAAACAATTGGCACCTTCATGCACCGTATGCTACTCGTTCAAAGAGCAGTTTGCCAGTAACACATACCTTTTCCAGCTTTTGCAGCAAGATTTGTCACCTCAACTTCCAACTTGGCCATTCCCTGCCATAGTTATACAAATGTGATGTCCTTGAGATGGAAATCGCAATTTCGTAGTAAACAATATATTTTTAAGAAATAAACTAACATGCAAAGAGCTTACATAAATTGGAGAAACATGGTGACTAAAGAATGGAAATGATATACAACTTACCTATACGAAAAGTAGGCTCAATTTATATTTACAGCACTAAATTCCATGTTGGAGCAGACTTATAGATCTCTAAGGATGTAGGAATTCGTGAAGTAAATTAAGAAAACATATTATACACAAAGTTACACAATCTCAAAAAGAACATGGAAAGAAAAAATAGACGTGCACGTGATACAGTGGGATAAAATAAGGAAGATGAATACCACCACACACAATAGCTAAGGTATAAAGGTAACAAGGGTAATATATTTTCTTTCATTAAGAAAACGGTGCACTATATTTACAATTCAAATACAAAAGCAATGAAAAAGCCTTTTCTCAAATCTATGTAGGTGTTAGCTACATGAATAATTTTTTCTCAGATTACTGAACATACGGATCCTTCCATCATGTTAACTGGCAATGATTATACGAAATACCTCAATACAGGGCTTCCAAACAGGCTTCATCATCGGTTGTTTTTGTTGTCAACACTGGTAATTTTGTTGCATATGTCTCTCAATCATCTTCTCTTAGTACTTTGGTCATTGATTTTGGGGCTTTAGATCACATTTTTAGTAATAAAACTCTTTTCTCATTTGTCTAGTTCAACATGTCTTCCGAGTGTTATTCTTGCAAATGGGTCCAAGTCTGAGGCTAAGGGCATTGGGGTTGTCAATCATCTACCATCATTGTCTTTAGATTCTGTTCTTTTTGTTTTTGGATGTCCTTTTAACCTGATTTTTGTTAGCAAGTTAACTCGCACTCTTAAATGTTCTGTTACCATTTTTGATGATACTGTTCTTGTGCAGAACCGCGGTAAGGGACAAATGATTGATGTAGGGCGTGAGTCACAAGAGTTGAATTACCTTCACATGCCTTCGTCACAAATTGCACGTATCTCTGCTCATACTCCTCTTACGCTCCACAATCGTTTGGGACACCCAAGTCTAGCAAAATCTTTAACGTTTGGATCCTAGTCTTTCCAAACTATCGTGTTTGGAATGCGAGTCGTGTCGATTGGGTAAACAAACTCAAACTTTATTTCCCAAACGTCTTAATAATCGAGTTGCGTCTCCTTTTGAGTTAGTTCATAGTGATATTTGGGGTCCTAGTCGTGTTACTTATGTTTTAGGTTTTCGATATTTTGTTACTTTTGTCAATTATTACTCTCGATGCACTTGCCTTTTCTTAATGAAACAACGTTTACAGTTATTTTCTATTTTTCAAGAGTTCCATGCTGAATTAAAAACCAATTCAATGTTTGCATTACGCAGTGACAATGAATTCATGATCTCCCAAGGTGTTCTTCATCAGTCATCGTGCTCGGACACACCTCGACAAAATGGTGTTGTGGAACGTAAAAATCGTCATTTGATTAACCGTGTCCCTCTCCGTATTTTGGGTTGATGCTGTTCTTACTGTTTGTTATTTGATTAATCGTATGTCTTCTTCGGTTTTGCAGCATAAAATTCATCATTCCATAATTTTTCCAACTCATAACACATACTCGCTCCCTCTTTGCACCTTTGGATGTACTTGCTTTGTTTAGAGTACGCTCGTTTGCAAAAAAGGTGTAAATGTTACTCTCCTATTACTGGGAGGTACTATATTTTGAGTCATTACCTCATTTTTCATCCTCTGATCTCAATGGTACTACTGTTTGTGATGTCTTGCCTATCCCTTTTTTGAGTACGCCCACCATCGAGTCTAATCTCTCATCTCTCACTCCCTACTCCTTTACAAGTCTATAGTTGGTGTCCTAGTTCTCCTTCTTTTGCAGGTGCTAATGCAACTCCTGACTCGCCTCCTCTTCCAACATGTCCACCTACAACGGATCTGCCTCCAACTGAGGATTTTCCCATTGCGATAAAAATAGGTAATCATTCTATTCAAAATCCTCATCCTCATTATGCATGTCTTAGTTATCATCGTTTGCCTTATTCCTTTTATACTTTTGTTTGTTCTCTATCCATTGATTCTATTCACAAAAACACCAGTAAGACAATTTCCGTACCAGGTAGGCATGGTTATAGAAATGTGAGCTTTGGAGTCTCAGGGTACATGGGAGCTAGTTCCTCTTCCTCTAGACAAGTCAACGGGTGTATACAGATAAAGTTAGCTCTGATGGTCGAGTGGATCGCCTTAAAGCCCGGTTAGTAGCGAAAGGGTACACACAAATATTTGGCCTTGATTATGGGGAAACCATATCTCCAGTAGCCAAGATTGCTTCAGTTCGTCTCTTTATACCACTTGCAGACATACGTCATTGGCCTCTTTATCAGCTTGACATTAAAAATGTTTTACTTCATGAGGAGCTTCAGGAAAAGATTTATATGGCGCAACCACCTGGTTTTGTTGCTCATGGGGTGTCTTGTTTGGTTTGCAAACTTAGGCGCTAACTTTATGACCTTAAAATCTTAAACAATCACCCCGTACAAGGTTCGGAAGGTTCAGTGCGGTCGTTCGGGATGATACACAATGAGACTGATCACTTAGTTTTTTATCATCATTAATCTCAAGGAAAATGTGTATACCTTAACGTCTATATGGACAATTAAAAGAGCATCTCTTCAGACATTTTCAAACTAAAGACTTGGGTCATCTTAAGTATTTTTTGGGTATTTAAGTTGCTCAATCAGAGACGGGAATAGTCACATCTCAACGTAAGTTTGCGCCGAAAACTCTTGAAGAAACCAAAATGCTTGATTGTCGTCAAACTCCGAGGTTTTCACCAAATCACTCCGAGGTCCTCGCATAGCCTATATTTGTAACAAGTTGGGCGCAAATAACCTATACGCTCCAACTTTTTTTTTGATCGGTAATACCAACATTTCATGATGAAACTTGAACCTGAGATCCAAGCGCCTTAAAACTTGAGGGGTGGTGTCAGGATGTATATAATTGTTAGGATAATAGTTGGGATGTTAGTTAGCTATTTTTTGGTCATTTCCTTTTTGCCCCTATATATATCTATAAATTAAGGGCTCTAGTAGCACAATAAAGATAAGTTTTTCGGTCTCTAACTCTACAAAGAGGAATACACACATATACACACACAATAGATAATCTAAACAGAATCATAAGCAATCCCTTAAATCACTAACTATACATTCCTATTATACAACATTACTATTCTGTAACATTTATAATCAAGCAAATGATCTCAGATGACCAACTACTTAAAACCCTCAAAGAATAGGCCTCACTTTCTTTATGATAATAGTATTATTGAAGTTAGGCAGTAAAGACAATGAAGAATTGTCATATCCAATTAGTCAGACTTTCTATTTCAATCACAATTAATTAGTTTCTGGTAATAAATTACATATACATGGGAAGAACAGTCATACCACATTATGAACTAATATTCAATAGAAGAACAGTTCCAAATAGTAATGCAACTTCAGCTTACAATATTATAATTAAACGCACCTTTCGGGGAACTTCAAATATGAAAAGCTCATTCCATCGTGCAGTTCCTGTTTCCTGATCACCACTTTTGGAAATCAAAGGTGTGACAGATCTAGTCCTTGCACTCTGTGGAAAAAGCTTTTGCTGGTCTGTTGCCTGGCTATCAACAACAAGACGCAGAGCACAGAAGAGTTTATGGCTATTACCATCATCAATAATTGGTATGTCCTGCACAATAATAAGAGTAATATAAATATTACTTTCTTGAATGTCAAAAACAATTTAGATGAAGGAATGATAAACTAACTCAGAACAGATATAAACCTTGGCTTCAAGTATAAGTACAGCAACATAAGAGCGTGGCTCCCTCGACTCATCTGCAACATTTAATCTATCTGAAAATCTCGGAGGTGGAATCCAAAGGGATGCACAGTCATCATAATGTATCAGGTCCACTGTATCTGAATTTTGTTCAACTCTTTTCAAGTATATATCACACCCAAGTTTATTTTCTATTATCACAGTCTGAAAATCATCTTCATCCAAAGCAGAAAGAGGCAGATTCTCCCCAAGTCTGCTATGACTATTAGCTTGCTGTGTAGACAGGGAGATGAGTTGTTGAGTAGAAATTCTTATGCATAACATCAAGTGCTTACTCAAAAACTTCTGAAATTGAAAAAGCATTCAAAACCCATTTTACCTCATTGAGACGGGTTGCTTTTTGATCAAGTTCTAATTGTCTTCTCCACGAAACAATACTCTGAATAAAAGTCTCAAGACTTGCAGCACTGATGTTTATGTTTAGGATACTGGTAGCCGCTATACGCATTCTCTTTCCATAGGTTGCAGGTGGGTGTACATTGGTATCATATGTTTCAAACCTTGAACATTCAAGGAAAATAATAAGAAATCAAATTACACAGAAGCATGGCAGTTGCAATAAGGTTTAAACACAGATTTCGTTAACAACAAAAACAAACACTTCATTGGTAACGGAAATAACCGAATAATTACTTAAAAATTCCATCAAATGGCTCCACAAGTGGTTCCCACGCTTCCAGTTGTGTATTGAAAGTTGACGCAGCAATGGATGAAACCAGTACAGCATTCATAGCCTCAAGCCGACCATGTGTTGCAAGCTTGGTGTTGGCTATTGTTGCATCAAACAGTGGTGTCATCTGAAACACGGAATGTTTAAGACACACTTAGTATATTGCAAAGAATGACCATCTTTCATGACACTCACAGATTCAAGTAATTGCCCTAAAAACAAATAATAAAGAAAAAAAAATATACCATTCCGAATAAGCTGTCAAGAACAGTCACAGAGAAGAACCTCAGTTTCATCTCAGCAGTTATGTTTTCCCGGGTCTTTGGCTTTACAGAATCACCAATAGTGTACGCTAATCGGCCTGATGGTTTTTTCAGATCTGATCGTGCAAGAAAAGTGCAAGCCTATTACAAACATTAGGCAGCCATGAACAATTGTTTCAATCCCCAAGGAGAATTTCAAAAGATTAAGAGCAATTAGCTTGACAAGATAACAACAATTTGAAAATAATGATGGCAGAATTCAGAAGATAACTGTAAAAAAAATGTTATATTAAAGCCAATAAACTGGAAAAAGATGTTATATTGAAGCCAAAGAATTAAAAGCTTTGGCGGAAAATATAATTTCACCTGATTTTCAACTCTCCAAATGCTCCAACACTGAGAAGATTTTGAACTTGAGGATCTAGAAATAGGCACTTCAACAATGTTAGCTTGATTTACAAGATCCATCCTTGGGCAGCAAATTGAGTTCATCTGGGGTGCCTCATCTGTTTTTGAGACTACACATCCTAGAGAAACATAACCGGGAGGAGCAATTGGGTACCAGAAGAAAACTTCATCAAAACCTCTCCCCATGATATGAGCAACTTTAGTGAATTGCACAGGCTTTGCAGAGATTTCAGGATTATCCGCCTTGAAGATGATGCCTAAGGCAGGGGGTTCCAAGCTAAGAAACATTAATACAACCCATCAGTGTTAACAGAGTGGGGTTGGGGGGGTTAAGAAACAATGACTATGAGTCAATGCTAACAGGATAAAAATACCATGCATCAATAAGAACACATTGTCAATGTAATTAGAATAATAAGAATAAATTTATTATAGAAACTAACCCATCAGTTATGCAATCACCGACTATACCATAACCGGCACGTGAAACTGGTCGCCATATCGAAACTGGACGACGAAGGTCACTACCCTTATCCCACCAGATTCTCTCAAAGTTTGGGATTGAGATGAAGCAATTACTTGTTTTAGAAATCGATCTGACAACATCCCATCCAGATGGAATTTCACTTTGATTACTTCGTTGCTCATTTTCGTAGCTATCATCAGCAATGAAATTTGAGGATAAGTCTTTAGAGACAGATTGATGACGATTCCAGTTCGATAAAAGGTGGCTAATGTCACAAATACTGTAACTGCGAGGGCACCCTGCTGATGCATGAGCATAAAATGAGCCAAGAAAATTTTCAAGACGCCATATGCTAAATCCAGATGGAAAGCAAGGATTTGATGGAGCAGTAAATATGCAATCTGAATAAGTGGCCGACGTTACAAGGTCAGAACGTATGCAATAAACAATATGATTTGGTGGTGGTTGATTTCCTGTATTTGCTACGCATCCCAATGCCAAGTATCCTGGAGGCGCCACAGGCATCCAAAGAGAACAATCACCTTCATCATCAGATTTGCCTTCATTTACTTCAAATCCTTGAATACCAGATAACAAGCCGATGAGATTGAAACCAACAGGCTTCCGCACACGCCCATATGTATTACTTACAGCCATAACTGCCTGTGAAGGAGGAGTAGACCTGAAGGGAATTATAATGAAGTTTAATATTGTAGAGCATCTCAAAAAACACATAAGATAAGATTATTGGAGGATTAATATGAGAGAGTTTTTATACAAAATGAATCTCAAGAAAATTAAACATGTACCTTGGAGACACATACATGCAATTTGCATGACCAAGTAGCAAACAATAATTTATCACTTTAAAGAACCATCTCAACTAAAGGCTTAAACTGATAGTTGAAGGCCCTATATTAGTTTTATATTCTAACAATCACAAAGATCACGATCATGCTTCTTTTTTAGCATAAAGAAATCATATTGAGAAAGTCTGTATTGTATATGAATGCAAAATAAGAACAGAATTAAACTTAATAAAAACATAAAAGAACTATTTCCGTAAGAAGACACGGTAGTTGCTCAGATTCAACATGTGTACATCTACTCTAATAATCTTTTCAAACATATTATATGTTTCAAGATTAGGAAAATAATGTATTCAAGGGTCATGATGTAAATATGAGGACAAGTAATTGTATGGAATCATAAGGATCTGTTTCATTAAAGCTGAAAAAGAAAAGAAAAAAAAAAAGATGTTAAGGATAAAAAAGAAAACACTTGGGTCCACTTGAAGATACCACTTCAGCATATGAAGGCCCACACAGGATAGACCGAAAACACGAACTGCGCCACAAGGACACAGGCCACACCCGTGTATTTGGCTTTCCACCTCCACTCCCGTCGTCACGACCGCACGGTCAAGCACTCCAACCCCTGCGTGGTTTTCGCCCAGATTCGGCCCATACCTCTCCACAATTTTGCCAAGCAACCAGATTCGATGAATCGGGGCCATTATATGTAGCCCATTAGAATTGTTTATTCTATTGAATAGCAAACGATGAACGACATATGAACTATGAAAAGGAAAATTCTAAAAATAGGAAACCACTAATTAAAAGAGGAAACTAGCTAAATTATATCTATCTTCCTAGTTATACACAAACTCTTAACACAACACTCCCTCAAGGTGGAGCATATATGTTGTATGCACCAAGCTTGCCACAAATGTATTCTATGCGAGGTCCTCAGAGAGATTTGGTAAAAACATCTGCCAACTAGTCTTTAGAATTGACGAAGCTAATGACAATACATCCCGACATGATCTTTTCTCTGATAAAGTGACAGTCAATTTCGATATGATTAGTTCTCTCATGAAACACTGGATTGGATGCAATGTAAAGAGCTGCTTGATTGTCACATATCAGCTTCATCTGTGTAACCTCCACAATTTTTAGCTCTTGAAGAAGTTGTTTTAGCCAGATAAGTTCACATGTCAATGACATGGCCCGATATTCAGCTTCTACACTAGATCTAGCAACAACATCTTGCTTTTTACTTTTCCACGAGACCAAATTATCACCAAGCATTACACAATAGGTTGATGTGGAACGTATGTCCGAAGGAGAACTTGTTCTATTTGCATCAGAGTACCCAACCACTTGAGTGTGCCCTTTGTATTCATACAATAACCCTTGGCCTGGAGTACCCTTAATATATCTGAGAATGCGCACCACTGCATCTCAATGACTATCACATGGAGATTGGAAGAATTGACTTACAACACTAACTAGAAAAGAAATATATGGTCGAGTAATTATGAGATAATTCAACTTTCCAACGAGTCTCCGATATCTCTCGGGATCTTCCAAAGGCTCCCCATGTCTTGGAAAAAGTTTAACATTTGGATCCATGTGAGTATCAATAGGTCGACAATCCAACATTTTGGTTTCCTCAAGAATGTCTAAAGCATACTTGTGTTGAGAGATAACGATACCCGCATTAGATTGGGCAACTTCAATTCCTAAAAAAATACCTGAGGCGGCCCAAATCCTTTATCTGAAAATGCTTAAAAAGGTGTTACTTCAATTGACGAATGCCTTCTCTATCATCTCCCCTAATAACGATATCATCCACATAGACAACGAAAAGTATATGTTTTCCTTATGAGGTGTGGTGATAAAAAATAGAGTTGTCAGATTCACTACGAACCATACCAAATTGTTGAACGACTAAACTGAACCTCCCAAACCATGCACGAGGTGACTGCTTAACAACTTAAAGATAGCGTCGAAGTTTACACACTAGACTACATTGCCCTTGAGCAACAAAGCCTAGCGGTTGCTTCATATAAACTTCCACTTGAAGTTCGCCATGAAAGAATGCATTTTTGATATCAAGTTGTTAAAGGGGCCAGTGATTCATAGCTGCAATAGCAATAAATAGGTGAACATAGGCAATTTTGGCCACTGGAGAAAAAATGTCTCCGTAGTCAAGACAAATATCTAAGTGTAACCTTTGGCAACCAACCGAGCTTTAAGACGATCCACCAGACCATCAGGACCAACTTTTATTGTATATACCCATCTGCATCCAACTTTTTATTTTTGCCTGATGGGAGAGGAACTAATTTCCAAGTACCTTGTGACTCCAAAGCAGACATCTCATCGACCATTGCTTGTCGCCAGCTTGGATCTGACAGTGCCTCACTAGTGATTATAGGAATGGAAACAGAGGACAAAGATGATACAAAGACATAATAGGATGGAGACAAACGATGATAACTAAGAAAAGTATAATGAGGATTAGGGTTCCTTGTAGAACGATTATCTTGTCTCGGCACAACGGGCATTTCATCAACTGGTGGCAAGTCTGCGGCGGCGGGTGGAGATGTTGGAGCAGGTGGTAAGTCAACTAGAGTTGTATCAGTACCTGCAACATGTGGACTTGTATGGGTAGATGATTCAAAAATAGGAGGTCCTAGATAAGGAATTGGGAGAACCTCAGAGACAGTACAAGGATTATAGCTAGAGGATGAAAAATGAGAATAACACCTATACCCTTTCTGAAGACGCGTGTATCCCAAGAAAATGCACTTAATTGACTTAGCATAGAACTTATCTCTTCCAGCTGATAAATCATGAACAAAAGAAGAAGATAAGTATCCTGAGTTGAAAACAAGATAGAGTGAGAAATTTTGTGTTGTAAAACAGAGGATGACATACAATTATTTAGATAACATGCAGTGAGGACAACATCAGACCAAAAACGCAG
>JAYMTK010000397.1:0-23135 GCA_036897405.1 Pelargonium myrrhifolium
CTCAAATCTGCAAACTTAATTAATCAAATCCACCATTCACCAATTTGAAAACTTAATTAAACAAAACTCAAGTCTGAGGAGCTCGCAGACCAAACAAAACTCAAATCTGCAAACTTAATTAATCAAATCCACCATTCACCAATTTGAAAACTTAATTAAACAAAACTCAAATCTGAGGAGCTCGCAGACGCTCGATCTCAACCTCAGTGCTCTGATTTCAATCTCCACCTCCACAACGCTCCGATCTAACCCCAACGTTCCGATTCTGACCACATGGTAGTCCGGCGTCAATTCCATGGCCTGCTCCGCTCCGCCGACGTCCTGCTCCGCCCCATCTGACCAAGTCCGGCGCCCTGCTCCGCCGGCTCTCCAGATCCAGCGCGAAACCAAGTCCAGCTTGCGCGACGCTTCGATTATGATCTCCACCTCCACAGTGCTCTGATTCCGACCACATGGAAGTCTAGCGTCAATTCCATGCCCTGCTTCGCCCCATCTGACCAAGTCCAGCTCGTCGGCGCTCCTCTCTCCAACCAGGTCAGCGGCAATGTCCGCTCGATCTCGCTCACTCCCTTTCACGGATCGATGCGATTATGGAGAGAGACAATTGCATCGAGGGAGTAAGGATCATCAGAGGAGCAACGAGAAATTGGGGAGAGAGAGGGAGGTGGAGAGGCAGAGGGAGAGAGAGAGTGACGGGGTTAGATTGGGGTAGAAGATGGGTTAGGTTTTGTTTTTTTATTTATTTTTTAATTTTTATAAATAATAAATAATTTAAAAGTAAAAGTACTTTAGTCATTTTATACTAAACTTCAAATTTTAACGGAAAAAATGTTATGCGCAAATTTGGAGTTATCTGCTAACAAAAATTGTTCAAGAGGATTATATGTCAAACCTTCAAAGTTCGAGGAGTTATATGCAATTATCCCAAACTAGAAATTAGAGAGATAGATCTCCTTCTCCTTCTCAGAGCGCAAGTCCAAAGCCAGGAAGTAGAACCGTTATATCAGTTAGATCCCTCCAGACGCCAACCACGTGGCTGTATCTGAAGCCCAATAGAATAGGAGCCGTCTGATCTTGTGCCATCACATCTTGTACCCCAGAACAGAACTGAACATAACGCAAGCGATTTTCAACTGATAGCTCCAGTCTTCTCTATTTATTTCATTATTTTAATTACTATTAAATTAAATTAAATTAAATTAAATTCAACTCTCCTTCTCCTTTTCTTTCTCTCTCTCTCTCTCTCTCTCTGCTTTTGAATTGCTGTCTGAGCTTATTTTCTCAGCTATTACCAAAAGGTACGATTTTTCTCTTCCCTTTCCCTTCTTCCAACTAGGGTTTGATTTTTGTTTTTCAGTGACCGCTACTGGATGTTCCTTCCGATTCCTCTACGGTCCCCTCTATCTGTTTTTCAGTAACGATTTTGTTGATTATAGATAAACAGAATATGAAAAGGAATTGATTTTTATTTATGTTCCCCGAACGTCTTTGCTCTCGATTTTACTAGAAGAAAGTGTTCATTGGGGGTTTTCAACTGTTGATCGGTGCTTAATTTTGTTTTGTTGCAATAATTTTGAATATTAGAATTCGGATTTGAAATTTGGGGTCATAGTAGTTTTGGAGTAGGACGCAAGTCCTGAAATTGATGAATGATGAGATTGTGTTTGATGATGATGTTTTTGAATTACAAGTGTTACTTATTATGGGTGATTCTGTATGGATTCTGAGAAGATTCAGGGGGAAAGAACCAACTCCTTCTGAATCTTTTGTAATTTCATTGCTTACTGGTCAGGGAACAAAATTTGTTCAAAAATGAGCTTATTGTTGAGCTCTCCAAATTTGATGAGACTTCAAGTTTTGTACTCTATGACTTGTGATTTCTTTACTTCAACCTTCTTGTTTAAAACAAGTCAATTTTTAGAAACACACCCGTTCAAATTAGTTTTATGCACATGTTCTTGACACTTCTGTTATGATTTGACTTTGACAGGTTTTGTTGATAATTCATTTTAAGAATTAGTTCTCATTGTTGCTGTCGGTTCAATGCCTTCAATCACCTCACCTCAGTGGCATGAGAGGGCCAGTGGCTTCTTTTCTTCCTCAGGTATATACTGAGTAGTTGTCTTAGTTAATTATCTTATTCCTTTTTGTGTTCTTTCTTTTCTTTTTCTTTTATTTATATTTTCACACTTCAATTGCAGGGGTGAAGATTAAAGAAGCTGGCCAGACAGCTGGAACATTTGTTGAGGATGTTGCAAAGGATGCAAAAGGTAATGTTGCTGATGTGGCAGAACGAGTTGGGTCGATGTTCAAAAGTCGGTGGGCACTTTTTCGTCAGCCATCAACAAAACAGGCTGTGCAGGAACGTCTTATATCTGCTGCTGCTACAACTGGCACCATCTTGAGGAAGGGTGTGTCAGAGACAAAGGAGAAGGTTGCTGTTGGCAAGATAAAAGTTGAAGAGGTAATGATAGTTGGTAGTCAATTCTATTATGTATTTTGATATATAATAAATGAATCAAATTGAATTCTCTTGCTCAAATCTTATGTTTGGTATCAACCAGTTGAGCTAAGCTAACCAGTTTGACGGTACATCTATCTTTAATAATTTTTCAGATGTATCTTTTTGATTTTTATTTGCCAGTTTTCCTTGTTCCCGTATGTGGGTTGCAATGCTCTATAGTTAGCTTACTATGGTGTGCAAGGCATAGTGCTGGCCATCTGGAAAGACTGTAAATATAGTTAGACAACAATGATCTTCCTTGAATGTTAACTCCAAATTTAAATAACGTTGATGGTGTGAGCTTAGTGGAGGTTAAGTTTATTTAGAGAATATGGAATACCCAATCAGGATTATTGTGCGAAGGAGATGGTCTTTCACCTGTTTGATTGCAGAAAACCAGTTTAGTAAATTATAATTTATATGAGATATAAAAAAAAAAAAAAAAAAAAGTCGAGCCAGACTGAATAATTGAATAATATAAAGAAGATTTTGATTCACAATTTGTGCCGTTTTTACTTTTAACACGACATAAGACGTTGATATAGAAATCCATTATTTGTCTTGTGGTTTGAAACCCTACATCAAAATCTTCTGATACCCATCTTTAGAAATGTTGAGATGTAAAAGGGGGTGATAAATATTTTAACTAAATGACTTGGCCTGTGGCTTCTTTGATAAAAGAAATTGCTGGGTGATGCAAATCTATAATTACAATAGCTTCTTGGTAGGATGATGACTTGACTAACCCGAGGTGGTGAAACTTGATTCAGGTGGCAAAAAAGACAGCACAAAAAAGTAAGACGATTTTAACTGATATAGAACGATGGCAGAAGGTATAGAATTTTAAGGCTACCTTTTCTTTTATTTTCAACTTCTCTTTGTAAGTTGTTGCAGAAATCTTATCTTGTGTTTAAAATTGCAGGGAGTGGCAAGCACTGATGGTGAGTTGTTTCCACTTTGTCAATCTGTATTATTAATAGAGGATTTTTATAGGAACAATTTTTTTCATCCTTGACCGAGAGTCCCTCAGAAATAGTTTGTAGCTGTTGTCCATGTTATGAGCTATGTTGACCTCTTTCACTCTTTCAAGCCTGGTTCCTGGTAGGCAATGAGCATTTAAAGGCAAATGTCATTTTTTCTGGCAAACCCAGCCACTGGAGAATTTGATATTCATCTATTCTCATCTAGCATGTGTTGGCAGTATCATGTTTCATACTCGTATGCTTCAAGTTTCTTTAGTAACACTGAGATACTGGATAAGAATGTTGTGGGCAGTATAAAGACATTGAAGAGTTTGGTCATGCTGTTGAAATTTTGCAGATAGGGTTGTGTTGTTGATTTTCAGAAGTAATAGAAAGAACATCTTACTAAAGAAGTGTCAATTACACCTGAATTCTATAGTTTTTAAGTTGTAGACAAGCTCTACTCCAGATGTATTGTGGCTTGCCGATTATGGATGCATTTCAGTACTCCATTCCATTTAAATCATCTGGGTTGAAAAACACACAGATTAAGAAAGGTATAATAATTGCATTTGCACCACTCAGTTTTTTCATGCAAATTCAAATTTTCCAACACTTGGAGTTGAAGTGGACTCAGAATCTGCTAGTACAGTATTAATGGAGAGTTAATATGGAAACTAGGTAGTAGTTAATTTTGAATTTTTGGAATAGAAATTTTTTTAACATCTCAAAGAAGAAATTTAAGCACTTAAAATGAGATGGAGGTAGTTGCATTTTTGTGTCTTGTGGTTGACTATATTTTTTTCAGTTGGGCTCTATATTACCAGCTGCTTATTTTTTATATATCTTCAGTATTTGGAGTTCCAATCGACGTTACTGTTCAACGGCAGCAATCAAGCAGGCCCATTCCTCATATTTTAGTCAAGTGTGCAGATCATCTCATATTATCTGGTAATCTTTGTTATGCTTTGTCGAAATAAACTGCTTTATCTTATTGTAATGTTCATGACAATGCTTAAAGTAACTTGTTTCTTGTTCACATGTAGGACTGAACTCACCATACTTGTTTAAATCCGAAGGGGATAAAAAGGTCATTCAGCAATTGGTGTCAGTGTATAACACAGGTATCTGAAGTGTATTTTTAGCTTGGAATAGAGAGTAGTTTTTAGTTTCAATGATATCGTAATGCAATGATGTTATTGGCATTTTACAGACTTAGATGCATCATTACCAGAGGGTGTAAATCCAGTGGATGTGGCAGCTCTGGCCAAGTATTACCTAGCAAGCCTTCCTGAGCCACTAACAACATTGGAGCTTCATAATGAGATCAGAGGTGCTCGTTCTAGCATACATGCAATGAGGAACATATTGAAGAAGCTTCCTACTGTAAACTACATGACACTGGAATTTATCACTGCATTATTGCTCCGTGTTAGTCAGAAGTCACTACTTAACAAGGCAGGAAACATCTCTCTCTCTCTCATCTGCCTTTAGGTTTGTGGGTGGTCAGGGTCCTGGTTGGAACGTATATCTAATAACTGAAAAATATTAATTTGAAATATGATAAATCTGTTACATGCTTTTATTTTGAAAAATATTTGACTGATGTGGTGGAATACTTGGGCATTATCTGGTGAGGTTTACTCAAGACACGCATATTAGTTGAGATCTCTCTATAAAATCAGAAGACAGAAGAATGACGTTTTTGCAACTATGCAAAGTTCTATGCATTCAGTTCCAAGAACTTTTAGGTTGTTTGTATGTTTTCATTTAGACCCATTCATTTGCTGATGTCTCGTATTTTAATTTTTATGGTCTCCCTCTCCATCTCTTGATATGTAGTAGGACTGTTTGGTAAACATGATTCTGTGTGGAAACTTCAAACTGTGTGGGTTTAAAAAGGCTATTTTTTAGATGTGAAATGAACATCACCCAGGATTACGTCAAGTTTTCTTTGCAACCAATCCCAGGAAACTTTTACTTTCTATTTTTTTAATGTTATGGTGTTAGACCCATTTCTTGCCAAGGTTTCTACTTCTTTTTTATTGTCTCTTTCCATCATTTGATAAGTTGTAAAACTCCTCTAGATAAGTTATAATTCATTACTTTACCTCCTATTTTGCTTTACATTTTGCTGCTTCCTTGGTTGAAACTTCTTGGTGAAGTTGAGGATTCCTTTGCTTGTTCGGTAAGATGAAAACATCTTAGGATTTCTTGGGTAGATGTTTGCAAGTGCAGTCGTCTTTACTGTGTAACAAGTAGAGTCTCATAGTCTCTGTACGATGGTCACTAATTGTTGGCTTCTGTACAGATGGATGCTCGAAGCCTTGCAATGGAAATGGCCCCAGTAATTATGTGGCAGATAGGGCAAAAACCAGAGTCTTATAGGCAATATTGGAATCACCCTACCAAAAATCCTTCCAAGGACACAGACTTACCACCTACTTACAGTGCATGGGACTTGCTTGCAGGTCAGTGTAGTCCTGTCTCATTCTATTTTTGCATGCGTGTATGTTTAGGTTCTTGACATGTGTGAGCATTTTCAGTGTGTGAAATTGTTCATGGATAAAAAAAAAATGTGAATTAACTTTGGGAGCCTAAATATCCTATGGATATCATAACAATAAAAATGTACATACAAATTTAGACTCAGCCAATCATCAATCAAATGATGTCATCTCCTTGAATATCATTCATGTTCCAACATGCCATGTTGGATCTAGAATTTTTTATTAGTCTAAGTCAATAACTCAGGATTAGATTTTGCTCTCTCCTTCAATTTGTAAAGCAAGAACAGAATTTTTTTATTGATGTCAAAAGCATCAATTTTTTTTTTTTTTTTTGCCTCTTAATATGTTTCTCGTGGCTGCAGACGAGGATGAACAAATGGATGCGTCATCTCCCATTCCCCTGGATGATGGGATGCCAGTTGATTTTGGTGCTATTGAGGTTGTTCAGTGCCTCATAGAACACCACAATGCAATTTTTACAGATGCAAATGAGACAATCTGGAGATAACCCTGAATGACCTGTTCTACAAATCAAGGTGATCTGAAAGGTTTTGGATCTCAGTGTGTAAATTCTAGAGGCAAGGTACTTCATATTCAAATTTATTTGTATTAAGGGTATTGATGGTTTGGGATGGGATCTCCCACATCATGCGGTACAATCTGTAATATTTAAACTGCATCTTGTAGTGGTTTGCTTTTCCAGAAACATGCATTATCGCATTGCTTTGTGCCATATCATAATAGCAGTGCCTGTTATTGCTTATTGTTTTCCCATGAACATGCTTTTTATAGGGTGGTCAATTCAGTAAAACACATATGATAGCAAAATAGCAAATGCAGTCATTTGTTACATCCTAGAAATAACATTACTGTCTTCTACAAGATGAAAACAAGTACTAGCTAATGCAGGAACCAGAGGAGAGCAACTGGACTGTTTCAACCAATGACGGTGGTAAGTTACCATTCCGGTGGGCTCGGAAGAGGCTCAAGGTAATCAAACATGTCAGCTGGGAAATCCTCAAAGAAGCTGTCTGGCCTCAACGGGTTTTCCAAGTCTCCTCCTGTAGGTAACCCTGACATCAAACTCAATTTTGAATTTCCCAGACTGTCGAGGAAGTAGTGATCTACAGGGTCTGCACCAAGAACTGGGCAATCTGTAAGGAGAGTAGTGATGTCTAGTTGGGGCTGGGGAGGAAGAAGAGAGAAAGGGAAGTTAATCGAGTCGTAATTTGATGGTGGCATCTGGATGGGCGCCTCGTCCAGAAGAGGTATATTCGTTTCCAGATTAGGAAAACTTGGCCTCAGGATCACATGATCTGGTAATGGCACCATTAACTTATAGTCTTGAGAGTTGCCCCCAAATTGTGAAACAGAGTGGCAAGACGAGGAAGACGAGTCCTCCACAGAAACAGTACTGGATTCAGGAACCTGGAAATACAATGATAGTTCCAGTTCCCACCAACAAATTTAAGAAGCCAAAATATATATCCAAATTAACTTGATTACCTCGAGAAATGGCAATTCATGAACAAGATTCTTCCCTTTGTTCCTCTGCAACTTGGGTGATGGATTCTTGAGCATCCTCTCCAGTCTCTTTCGTCTAGTGCTCCAAAAGTTCTTGACGTCGTTGTCAGTTCTTCCCGGCAAATACGTAGCGATTTTCGCCCACTTGTTCCCGAATTGAGCCTGCAATTCTATCACCACCCTCTCTTCCTCTGCTGTAAACTTGCACCTGCTATAAATTTCCCCAAAAAAAAAAAGAAAGACATTTTTGTTCTTCTTCCAAATCAATAGAAATGTGTACGTGTATATATATGCTTACGTCTTCAAGTTGGGTCTGAGCTTGTTGACCCATCGGAGACGGCAGGATTTTCCGGTTCGGGGAAGCAAACCTTTGGATCGAATGGAGCTCCAGTCTCTGGGACCGAACTTGTTCACAAAATTGGTGAGGATCTCATCTTCCTCAGCCGTCCACGGCCCTTTCTTTATCAATGTTCCATCTCTTTGCCTTTCCATTTCCTTCTCTTCCCCAATTATGTATGTTTATGTTTTAGAGTTAGTTAGTTAATGGAACTTGTGGATGGATGGATGGATATATGTTGTTGGATTGTGGACGGTGAGCTTCAGGAAGGGAACGGTACGCATGTGTGCTCGTATGTTGATCTGGTGGCTGATTGGAGAGATGTATTGGGCTTGAATGTAGTGGATTTTTACTCCCCACTCTTACTGGATATGTTAGTTATTGACGGTTAGTGCCACAATCCACTCCAACTCTCTCTCTGGACCTAAAACGCCCCCATTTCCTCCGTTGTTCAAATTTAAGTAACCTATTTACGAAACTATCCCTAGCTACTTCAAAATTCAAATTACGTATATCTGTATTAATTTTTGGGTGCGTTTTCACTAATTGCACTCTTAAAGTTTGGTCTGTTACTTTAAGCACCCATGATGTTGTCAAAGATGTTTCCGTCTATTACACCATTTGTTGAAGGGTAAAATGACCATATTACCCTTGATTTTTGTTTTTCTTTATTTTAAAAAATATAAATAATATTAAATTAAATTTTAAAAAAAGTACAGATACAAATCTGAGAGATCTGTACCAGTACCACCCTCAATTTATCTTCTTCTCTCATTCTCATCTTCTTCTTCAGGTTAGTATTTGCCACCGTCGGAGCTCGCCGGCTTGAGATTCGCCTCGCCGCGAGAGAAGCCACCACTGCCGTCTTTTCCGGTCTGGACTCGCCGACAATGTTCAAATCTCCTCGCCGGCGATGCTTAGCCCCGACCTCAGATATGAATTTAGTTTGGTTTGGTTTGGTTTTTAGGGTTTAGTTTGGCTTGTTAGGGTTTGATTTGGATTGTAATTTGTTTTGAAATGGTTAAATTATAAGATTCAATTGTTAAATTATGCACATGAAATTGTTGATGTTATGAAAAATTAGAGAATAATTTTTAGATTTTCCGGCGAAATATGATCTTTCCGGCAAACTAATGAATTTTTTGGCAAACTTATGAGCTTTCTGGCGAAATAATGAAGATTCCGGCGAGTTTATGAAATTTTCGGTGAGTGTGAAATTTCCGGCGAAGTTAGGTTGAAGAAGAAGGATAAGTAAAGAGTATTTTGGGGATTTTAACAAAAAAATAGTCATGTGTTGGGTACACGACGTGAAGAGTAACATAATTGACAGAAACATCTTTTGGATAGTTCATAGGTGTTTAAAGTAATGGACCAAATTTCAGGGATGTAATTTGCTTAGACGCATAGTTCAAAAGATCTTTTTGTAATTAGCCCAGATAAAAACACAAAAACAAGCGCATAAAAAGGAAATATATGGGAGTGGGACGAAGCTTTGGTTCAAAGCTATCAATCGCTACAACACATTTCTGTGTTTTCTTCCCCGCGTTTTTAGAGAGAGAAAGTTTTCGTTTTTAGAGAGAGAGGGATGGAGAAATTCAAGAGTATGCTGAAGCCCAAGCCAAACCCGCAAGATCTGCTCCGTGATTGGCAGAGACGGCTCCGCCAAGAGTGCCGCAATATCGAGCGCCAAATCAGAGGCAAGCTCATTTTCCTATTTGCTTGAAAAAGTTCCGATTTGTGGTAATGGGTTTAGGGATGCGACAGTCAGATTGATGGATCTATGGGGTTTTGTGAATTTACAGTTCTTTTGTGCTATATATTCAGAGAGATGATTTTGCTTGGAAATTGTGGTTTTGCTGTCGTGGGTTTTAGGTATTTGATGGTCTGATTGATGGGTCTGTGTGGTTTTGTGAATTTGTAGTGGATGATGGTTGTTATTGTTGTTTTTGATATTCAGAAATAGGAGTTTGCTTGAAAATTGTGATCTTGTAGTCACGGGTTGTAGGGATGTGATGGTCTGTCTGATTGATGGGTCTGTAATTTGTTGAACTTATACTGATTTGGGGCTGGGAAGATTGATGGATTGTTGTTGTTTTAGATATTCAGAGAGAGGAGAAAGGTGTACAGAAAGCAATTAGGGAGGCTGCCAAGAGAAATGACATGGGATCAGCAAAGGTATTAACCTGAATTTTATATTGATCTTACTTATTTCATGCAACTGTGTTGAATGAGATTAATGGGTATGCCTTTTTATGTTGAATTCTTTTAAATTTGTCTATTTAACACAAATGATGATGCCGTATATTTTTAGGATTTTCCCCCTAGCATGACATCTTTTGTAGTGGTTAAACCTGTTATTAAGCCCTGTTTTGATTTAGCAGATCAAATTCTATTCTCTGTTCACAGTTTGCGATCATGAAGTGTTAATCTCTGGGGTTTATCATATATTGATTTTGGTTGCATGATATATTTATGCATTTCATTTTGTTCTGTTCTACCGGTTTTCTCTGAACTGTTAATATTTTTAATGTTTTATGCTGGATGTTGGATTCTCTAGATGATCTAGGATAGGTCAGATCATTCAATTGCATAAAGAGATAGTGCTTTTACAATCAGGAGACAATAACTAGATTTTGGGTGGTGTATTGCTTGAATTTTATAACAATCGGGGACCCTTTTTGGCATTGTTTTGTTGGGTTGACCAAGAAGGCGACTTGGGTGCTGGGGTGACTGTTATTAGAGAAAGAACTGGAAACTAGAAGGAAAGTAAAATTACAATAAAGGAAAGTCTAATTTGATTATGTAGTAAGACTTAGAACCCTCTTCCCTTTATATTTGAGATAATCTAAATATGATCATATGTGTGTGTTTTTTTGATGTTTTCTTACTTGTCTTGTTATCATTTTTTATTTTTATCTTTTACATGTGTTCCACATGTCAACCTTTATTGTTAAATTTGCCCCAGTCACTTGCAAAGGAAATTGTGAGGTCAAGAAAAACTGTCAACCGTCTTCACGAGAACAAGGCTCAACTGAATTCAATATCAATGCATCTTGGAGAAAGTGTCGGTATGTTGCTTCATATATCTATCACCTGCATTGCTTTTAGAATTAGAAAGTCATTCAATGGCGTCTTTCTTTTTTACTTTTACGCAGTTAGATACCAAAACAACATATCAATGAACATGTTACTCCATTTTCGAGAGCGTTTGTATCTCAAAGTAATGAGAAATGGAAATTTTGGTTGACTACAATTTATGTAAACTTGTACTGATAAGAAACGAATGTGAGCTTCATATCCACAAAAGGCTGTAGATGCAAATAGAAAAACCTTTATGTGGTCTCTATTGACTGAAAAGTGATTCAATAATTATTGAAATATAGAATTGTACCAGTATGTAGATGTGCATTAGGATTGAGTCGTTGAATTTGGTATTGGATTGAGAAAGTGAAAGAGGATACACTAGATGAGTTATAATATAGAGTACTCTGCTGAAGAAGGTCCTCATGGAGAGGGAGATGACTAAGATTTATTATTATTATTATTATTTTTATTTTTATTTTTATTTTGCGACATGCGAGTAATAGGATTGAAGTCAGACAGTCTAATGGAGAGCTTTTGAAGATTTCATTGTCATCTTAGTAATGATAGGCTGTGCTCTTAGCCTCTTACATTTTATTAGAGGGGTTGTATTAACTCAAATATGCATTTGGAATAAAATTGGAAGGTTTTCTCTTCACCGTTTTACAAGGGGATGAATGATAGAATATCAAGATTTTAAACTGGGGTAATGTTTTAGCTGAAGATCTCTTTGATGCTTTTGCAGACATTTATTTGCAAGTTTTAGGTACAATGTCTGCATGATTTGGTAGTCTTTGTCTAAACTAATTTCTGATCCATTGTCGTTCTACGCAATGTTTGTGTTGTTAGTCTGATTAATTAGCAAGGTCAATCTGAAACTAATTTCTAGTGAATGTCCCCTTCCAAAATAAACAAATCAAATTATACCTAAATCAAATAAACCTTGTAATGATTAAAGGCTATGACTTCAATACAGTAGTCTTTCAATTCTTATCTTTTGGGATGAAATTGCAGCAATTGCCCGTACGGTGGGCCATTTATCCAAGAGTGCTGAGGTCATGAAAATTGTAAATGACCTAATGAAGGCTCCACAAATGGCTGTCACAATGCAAGAATTCAACAAAGAAATGACCAAGGTAATATTATTAACCAACCTGTTTATCTCCTAATCTTTGAAATCTTATCAGTAAGTTTTTTTTTTTTTTTTTTTTTAATTTGAATCTCAGTCTCTGAGGCTCCTATTTTCAGTACTTTTGTCATTTCATTCAACCTATGCACTGTACAAGTAGCTTGTTATAATATTTATCTAATTTTTAAGTGCCTGATGGGGTTTAAGCTCATCTTTTGCGCAACGATAATGTTGCTGCCTTGTGATCTTGAGGTTTGCAAAAGCAAGGTGATTGTTTTGTGCATAAATGACCCTCCCCAGCCCGACAATGGTGGGGGCTTTGTGCATCGAGCCACGGCCACCCTTTGTAGAAGCTAAGGGTGGTAAATTTAGGATGTGCGCATTTAGGTACTCCATTCTTGTTTACGCTGGAAATGAACCTTAGTTCTCATGCAGGCAGGGGTGATTGAAGAAATAGTAAACGATGCCGTTGACACAGCATTGGACTCGGAAGATATAGAAGAGGAAACTGAAGAGGAAGTTGACAAGGTGTTGACTGAATTAGCTGGTGAAGCTGCTGCGCAGCTTCCAACAGCTGTGAGGAAGGAGAGGATAAAGCAACCTGCCCAACGAGCCAGTGCTTCACTAGAAGTATAAAGCACACCAATCCGTTTCTATATTTTGCCCAATTATGAAACAAGCCAAGGAACTAAACACTGTTTTAATTTTCACAGGAAGAAGCTATAGCAGAGGGCGTGGAGGATGAGGAAGAAATGGAAGAGCTACGAGCACGACTTGCTAAGGTGAGGTCGTAGTGTAACTGATTGTTCGATCTCTGATAAATGTGAGTTTGTATTATACTATTTCAATTCTATTGAAGGACTTGACACTCCCAACTTAGCTTATAGCCATTATCAAGAGATGATATCAGTTTTATTGAGTTTCTATGGTTGTAGTAGTGTGTACACTTACTGTAATGTTTCAGTTTCTGTGGAAATAAATACTAACTTCTTAGCCAATGTTTGTTTTGTGTTGACTGATGAGCTATACAATGGAAACGATATCAAAACAGGATGTAGAAAGAAATGAGCCAAAAACAAACATAACTTGTACTTGCTTAATCTTGTCCCGTTGAATTTAGAAAATTATAATAAGGGGTAATTACAGAAAGCACCTCTCAATTATTTGATTTCACATCCATGAACTTTAGTCTGTGACTTTACACTACTTTTAAGTATAAAAAGATCATTCTGTCTATAACACCGTTTGTTGAATGGTAAAACGACTAAATCACCCATTATTTTTTTTTTGTTTTTCTTCATTTTTATAATATAAATAATAACAATTAAATTAAATAAGAAAACCATAATCCTCACCTTCTTTGATATGGTCGGACCTCACTTCCAGTCTCACCTCTCTCCTTCAGTTTCACTCTCAATCCCAACCAATTCTTCTCTCTCTGATTCACCAACCGGATATGGCCTCCTCGTGGACGAATACGATGGCCAAAGCCACCGGAGCAAGTGGAACGAAGCCACCGCCGCTCTCCGCTTGCGGAAGAATTATGGTTGAATATAAAGTTTCCGCACGTTTATGAACTTTACGCCATGACTATGATGTCTTTGGCGATCCTATGATGTTTTTGGTGAGTTTATGAATTTCTGGCACGTTTATGAACTTTCCAGCGAGACTGATATTTCTAGCGATACAACAAAGATTTTGGTGAGTTTATGAATTTTTCGGCACGTCTATGAACTTTCCAGCGAGACTGATGTTTTTGGCAATATAATAAAGAATCTGGTGAGTTTAGGAATTTTTCAGCACGTTCATGAACTTTTCGGCGAGACTATGATGTTTCCGGCGATAAAATGAGGATTTCGGTGAGTATGAATTTTCTGCCACGTTTATGAACTTTTCGGCGAGACTGTGATATTTTCGGCGATACTATGAAGATTCTGGCGAGTTTATGAATCAGCATGTTTATGAACTTTCCGGCGAGACTATGATGTTTCCGACGATACAATGAAGATTTTGGTGGGTTTATGAACTTTTCAGCGAGACAATGATGTTAGGGCTTGAGGCCCGACGAAAGGGGCAGCTTAGACTCCGGCGATATAATGAAGATTTCGGTGAGTTTATGAATTTTCCCGCACGGTTTATGAACTTTTCGATGAGAATGAAGTTTCCGGCGATACAATGAAGATTCCGGTGAGTTTATGAATTTTCCGGCGAGATATTTGATTTCCAGCTAAATTAAGTAGAAGAATAAGGATAAGTGATTGACATTTTGGAAATTTTAAATATAAATTGGTCATGTGCCCAACACATAACTAAATAGTGACATTTTTCGTCTAATATAACTGACGAAATTATCTTTTTTTATACTTAATGGTAGTCTAAAGTCACATACCAAAATTTAGAAGTGCAATTTGTGAAACCGAATAGTTGAGAGGTGATTTATCTAATTACCCATATTAATAATGCAACACAATTTTATTCTTTTATTTGGGTGAGGGTGGATACCCTATTGTTTTATAATGGAAATTGAAACAAATACAAGTTTGGAGGAGTAGATGAGGGGTTCTTGGAGCAGACTTTTGCCCAAGCAGTCAGTCCACTTCCATAGTCCCCAGTTACAGATAGATGGCATAGTAGCCTTTTTGGAACAAAGCGAATTCTGTAGAAACCATTTTGACATAAAAGTAATAATACTATATCTGAAGGGACGAAACTAGAACAAAAAGCATATTAATGACTAATCTATTTTAGACAAAATAGATACTAAACTGGAATATAACTGTATCCAAACAACAAACTTACCTTACCTACTTGGAATGCCACTCCCAGAAATGGAAACATGGAGAGTAGCAAAGTTTCCAGAACTACTGAGAAGAACTCTGATTCCATATTGTTGAATTCGAAGAAGCATTTCAATAAAAAGAGACCCTATTTAATATATAAGTAGAGGCAGAGCTAGGATATAAAAGGAAAGGAAAGGAAAGGAAATCAATCTACAATCGATTCAACTAAGTACAGATCCTAACACATTCTGATCTGATCTGATCTGATCTGATGGGAATAAAAAAGTATCATTTGCACCAGAAAATGATGATGAAATTCTCCAAACATATGCAGTTGTCCTGAAACATTCCAAGTAAATGCATCACATATATCTCTCAACTGCTTGAACTAATCTGCATGGCAAAATGTAAAATACACAAGGAAAATGATAAGCAAATGCAAATGTAGTAGTGGGACATTACAAATAATGGGTCATAAAGAAAAACAATTTGCATCTAATGGCAAAGGCAAATTATGAAGTGAATAACTATTTCCCTTCAAACCAAAGCAATCAGCCAACAAAACAGACAGTGAATTGTTTCGCGAGTATTTTTTTTAGCAAAGCAACAAAATTGAGATTCATGTCAGTCCTTACCAAATGTTGACACAACAAAATTGAGCTTCATGTGTGCCTTCATCCTTAATAGCCACCGTCATCCTCATCCTCATCCTCCTTATCTTGTTTGTCACTAAAGGATTGATAATATCGTAAAACTTTCGGGTGTGCCTGAATCTTCAAAGGATCAAAACCAGATAAATGGAGACCATCCAAGCTTCTCACACGGGAAAGTGCAACATAGACCATTCCAAAGCCAAAAGTTTTGGTGAGATCAGCATGAAGTTTATCGAGAGTCATTCCCTGGCATTTGTGAATGCTTAAAGCCCATGCCAGAATAAGGGGTACTTGCTTCCTCGTAGCAACAACTTCATTTTGATTCATAACAGACCATTTTTCAGGTTCAACCACCAACTTCTGCCCCGAATCGAATTTCACCACCGGTAACAGATCATCAGTACATATACCTTCAATATTTTCTCTCTTGCATGGAATAAATCCCGAAATTGTACCAGTGGCACCATTTACCAGTTGTTGCGCAGTATTTAAATTCTTGATCAACATCACTCTTGCGCCTTCACAGAGCATAACAGTTTCAGGTGCTATCCCTGATTTGAGCTGATTCCTCCAAGGATATTTACCACTATCTACAGCTTTATAAATAACTCGACTCCCACCTAACCTTTTCATTTGCGCCTCATTCACTTTATCCACATCTGCTCTCAACGGGTAGAGCTGAACTACTAAAGGATCTGCCGGTTTGGCTAGTGAGCAGGATTGTTTTAGATACTTCAAGTCTTCAGAATCACACCTCCCTGTCCTCATACCTTGAAGCAATTTGATAAGCTGAAAGTCTGATTGTCGGAAAACCTTTGTAAGTTCGAACTGTGAATCAAAGCTTGAACTCCAGCAATCAGCTTCAAATGCAAACTCTTTACTAGATGGTTTCCCTTTATCAATAATGGGAGGCAACTGAAGGAAATCCCCACACACAACAAGCTGTATTCCACCCCAGACCTTTTTAATCTTCCGCGTGTTTCTTGCTAAGAATTCAAGTTTGTCAAACAATTCTGCGGGAAGCATGCTAACTTCATCTATAACCAATGCCTTTACTTTCTTCCATCTCTTTAAACTGCTTTTATCATTAAACACCTTATCCAGCAAGAAGTCACGTGGAGCCGTGCCGAATCCAATGCCTGCAAAAGAGTGAAGAGTCTGTCCCCTAAGAGCACAAGCAGCCACACCAGTGGTTGCCGTAACATAAACATGAGAGCTGCCATGAATCTGTCGCAACACTTCAATGATATAGTCTAACAAGAATGTTTTCCCAGTACCAGCCGATCCTGTAATAAACACAGAGGAGCCAGCTTCTATTTTAGATATGACTTTTTTCTGTTCAGGAGTCCATTTGATAGTGGATCTCAACTTTATGGACTCCTTTTCCGTGCAATTCTTCCTCGGCAATTTTGTGGTTTTTCTAGTAGCTTTAGTGTTCAAATTTCTATATACAGACATTGTAGTGGTGAGAAGCCTCATGCTCTTCATAATTTCTTTCAAAACCCTTTTCTGAACAATCGAGACTGTGCCCTAATTATGGTCTTGGCCACTTTTATATATCCTGAAACCTTCTTCTTACTTATTTCAGATTATTTCTTGGATACATTAGGGTAGAGTTGGAGATGACCCGCTCAGAAATGATTAGATGGAAGCACTTACCCCAGGAGGATCTATGATCTGCAAGTTTAGTAAATACAATTAAAATATAGTTGCAATTGTTATAAATTACGTAGAGAAGTAACCTGCTATAGCTTGGTTATTCAGTATGAAATGTTGAGCAACAAAACATAAGCCTTTTTGTTGAAAAATAAGTTAAAACGCTGAATTAGTTTGGTGCTGGGTTTTCTTCTACTTCCTTCATTACCTTTAAAAACTTTGAGAATGAGAATACCAAGGAAATTTTGAATTCTTTTTAGAAGTAGATGAAGCTTTTGACATGATAAAAACTCTACAAAAACAGAATTGTTTTACCAATGTTCCAGTAGAAAGTAGAAGTGCAAATCTGCCGTTACCAAATGAGAAGCTTGCACGTATCTATTTACATATTTAATCCAGTGCAAAGAATATGGAGATGTATCTTAACGAACATGTAAAAGCAAATATCAGACGTCAAAAATCTAATAAATAGCCATGTTTTACGAGTACAAACAGAGTATTCTACATTTCTACTAATGTGCGAGTACGACGCATCAAACACAAAATCAAATACAAAGCACATGAACTCAAATAATACTTAAACCTGCTAAAATTGTCGTCGAAAATCAACAAAAGACATTCATATTCATTCTTAAATATACCTTCCATCCCATCCACATGAGCATAAACATAAAAGAATCAATACCTCACTCATTTTGTCTACATTCACGCACTCCCTTTTTTTTACAAAATAAAAAATAAAGTAAAAAAATCCTTTTTACCCATATCTTGATACCTCCACAACTCTTAAATCCTCTCATTAGTCATTACAGTTTAACTAGAAGTATAATTACATATTCGCAATTTCAGATTCAACAATATCCTCTTAGCTCTAGATTTGAACATTGCAGGAAAAAAAAAAACACATTTCAAAACAATAACAGATAATAAAGCGAACCCATTCAAAAATCAAATTACTGTCGAAGAATAATAGTGAGAAGCAGAGCCATACCGATAAATCTGAGGAAAGCAATATGGTTTCGGAGAGAGCAGAGAAGCTTGGATTCTGGTATTTAGGGTTTAGGCCTTTTGCCATAAAATTCAATTTCTGAAAAAAGGCGCAATAGTTTTGGTTAGGTTTTATCTTTCCCACTTCCCGCTACTAAAAGTTCCTCAATCCTCGCTATGTTTTATAAGTCATTATTATCGTCATTGTCTCCATTGTCCAACTCTATGAGGGTACTTCAGACATTTTGTAGTGCAACTCATTTTCTTTTTCATTCATTGATTTCAAACATTATCTTCTTACAAATCCTATTTTAATGCATGAATTTTTGCCGGATATTTAAATAAGTTTTTTTTGTTATCAGCGAATAAGTACTTTATCGTTAGTTCCCAAGAGAAAAACAAAGTACATACACTAAAGAAATACATAAAGTTAATTCAGCAAAACATGAAGAACATGAATGAGGTGGGGTTTCTATGCATTGAGAGCCCATTCAGCCCGGGGGTGGAGCTTGAGCTTGACAACTATGATGGAGTGAAAGGAAGAGGGCGAGAAAATGAAACTGAGAGCGGACTACCACATGCCACTCATCGAGATACGTACTAGCTTAGTCTCCTGCATGAAATCATGCCTGACTTGTGGGTTCTCGAGAGATTACTGATAGCGCTTCTTTTGTGGGCTAAAGAGCAACTCCTGCGAAAGGTTCAAGGGGTGACTGCAGTGATGCGTTGGAGGAGGAACTCGTCAGAGCCTTGGAAAGAGAGCCTAAGTGATTTGCAGACGGAGAGGGTGCGAGCAGCTGAGGGATTTGGTGCGGGTGCTTGTGGTTTAGAGGAGGAAGGGATCATTGAGGTGCATGGAAAGTGCATGGGGGTGGAAATGGGATTGGAAGGGGTTTTGAATTTCCTTTTAGGTACGTTTGATCGTCTGAATTGGATAACGCTGGATTGGATAACAATAATGGATTATGGCAGATAAGAAATCCAACGGATAACCAGTTATCAATTCCAACGTTTGGTGTCATAGCAGATAGAGTAGTATAGATTCGATATCATTTCATGATTTGGACCAAATTACCCTCAATAAGTTGTTTAACATATTATTTTTACTAGAACTCGTTTTTCAATCCATTTGCATACAAAACTCATCGATATATAAACAAATTGAAAGTTGAAATTAAAAATTATGAAAAAAAAGAAAAATTATGAATTTACACCTATATTTCTTTATCTTTTGTATTTATTTATAAATCCACAATTTTTTCACAATTCTCATTTAACCCATAAATTTTTAGAATTTAGAGTGTGACCCAAATATTATCTACAATTTTACAAATTAACCCTTCACACACTAAATCATAGTGTGGGGGTTTAATAGAAGACCATCTATATGCGATGTATGCAATTTCATGTCAGGCTTGAGCTTGAGCACTAATGCCTTGAGAAACTGATTGATCAAGACATGTTTGTGTTGTATCCACCATCTCCACTCTTGATGTCTCCTCTAGAATAACCAATTGTGGTGACTTGTACCCGTATAGAGCTTCAAATGGAGTCATCTATACTGCATTCATATTATATTACTGGGGGAAATTACACATTACCTTCTGTACTTTACACGTTTTGCACATGGATATCCTATATTTTTATTTTAATTTTTGACTACCTTGTACTATGTCGAGGAGCCTTTCCGTCAATTAACTTAACGAAATATTCTATTTTTTTATCATGTGCATGACAAATGATCTAAATTTTTATTAAAATTTATATTTTACCTTTCTTCTTCAACATTCAAGAACAAATTTGAATGTTTGAAGTTTCCAGTGAGTTCTTCAATCAAAACTCGCCGTAAACTTCATATGGTTGCCGAAATTTCAGAAACCCACCGGAAAACTCAAGTCTTTCCAGATTCCGGTGAGGACTATTTTTTTCTTCCACTACCATTGTTGATTTTTTTTGCTAAACAACCCCACAAACTGTGTCCAATTTTTCCAAGTTAGTCTAACCCCACAAATCAAACTAAAATAAACAATCAAAACCAACTAAATTTTATTCAAGAATGCACAATCACAAACCAATCAAAAACAAAAAATAAAATTAAAGCTTATATACAATCAAACCAAACCCAAACCCTAACTGGACCAGATATGAACCCTAACCGAACCAGATCTTGATGTCACCGGAGATCTGTTCGCGGACCGAGGTGGAGTCGCGGCGGAACGAGCGGTGGCGATGTTGAACAGCTTGACGAGGCGGAGCCGATCGAGGCCACGACGGCGCGAACGGTGGCAAAGCGGAGCCACTGGACGAGACAAAGCCGGTCGAGACCATGGCGGCACGAGCGATGTCGAGGCGGAAACGATCGAGGCCACGGTGGCGAGGTCGTGGAGCGCAGAGGCGGCAAAGATCGAGGCGGAGCAGAGGAGTGCTGAGACGGCAAAGATCAAGGTTGTGCTGTGCGCGGCGGAGCGAGAAGAGGAACGCCACACCGGAGCATGGCGGAGGAGCGGCCTAACGAAAGTGACGAGCTCCAGCCTCTCTTCAGCGAGCTCAAATGTGGTGAGAGAGAGATGAGAGAGAGACGGGAAATTGAAATGAGAGAAAAGAGAGGGTAGGGTAGGTGGATGGTTTTTTTTTTTTTTTTTTTATAAATTAAATTAAATTATTATTATTATTTAAAAGGGATAATTATAGATACCCCTTAAAATATAAGCGTTTTGCACATAAACCCCTTAAACAATTTTTGTCAACAAATACCCCCGAAAGTTGTGACCACCCAATTTCCGTTAGCTTTTTCGTTAAATCTAACGAAAAAACACTCTCTCTCCTCACATGACTTAGACATGACTTATTATTTTTTTCTAAATGTCAAATATACCCTTTTTCTTCATTTTTTTTAAGTTCTTAACACTTGAAGATTGCGGAGCTGGAAACTTCAAGTGTTTGAAGATTCTGACGTCGGAAACTTCAAGTTGTCGTTGAAATTTGTATTTTTTTCTTCAAAATTTAAGTTGTTTTTGTCGGTTGTGTTCTTGTTGTATATGAATACATCTTAAAGATCAACTAAAGTACTCAACCATCAAAATTAAAGCCAAATTTGAGTTCCAACCATTTGTGAATTTAAAGATTTCGGAAAGTAAAATTTTTTTCGGCGAGCATCAAAACTTCCGGCAAAATGAAAATGAAAATCAGATTTGAAAAAATTGTAGATTAATGAACTGATTTTTTTTTTTTATAATAATGAAACAAAATATGCACAAAAGAAATACCCAAAATTTAGCAAAAATTTTGGAGATTTGGCCACCATCACAGCCACTGTCGTTCCTCCGCCGCAAAACCCAGACCAGCCGTGACGACGGCGAGAGGAGCTCTGATGTCCCATATCTCCATCTGCATCAGATCTGACCGGCGATGGCGAATCGACGAAGAAGAAGGTTCTGGCGGCCTCCATCGCAAGCGACATTCTTCGTGCTCACCGTCGGTGAAGCGAAGAAGAGGAGTCGACGAGTTCCTCCAACTCGTGCTCGACGGATCGATGAAGGAGAAATGATCGAAGGGTCTGCAAGTACGGCAACGGCGGCGACGGCAAAGGAGTCTGCGTCGGAGGAGTGAAGGAGATGAACTGGAAGATTGGTAAGGTTGAGGTGTGAGAGGATATAGAGAGAGAGAGAGAGAGAGAGAGAGAGAGAGATAGAGGAATATGAAGAGGTTGTAGATTAGTTTTATTTTTAAAATTTTTTATTTTTTTCTGAAAATAATAAATTATTCAAAAGATAAGAGTATTTTTGTCTTTTCAAATCCAATTTCAGAACTTAACAGAAAAATCGGGTGGTCACAACTTTCGGGGGGTATTTGCTGACGAAAATTATTTAGGGGGTTTATGTGGAAAACACTTATACTTTAAGGGGGCTATATGCAATTTCGACACTTAATTGATGGTGTAGGAACGGTACCTCGCCATAGTACAAGATAGTCGAAAGTTAAAATAAAAGTATAGCGTATCCAAGTGCAAAACGTATAAAGTACATGGAGGTCATGTGCAATTTCCCCTATATACTATCCTTGGCCCCCTCAGAGAATGGGACCAGAGGAGGTGACAACTGTTTGTTCTATATGGGATGGTAATGAAAAGTGAACTTTTAGTAATTTGTCCTTCGTTCTCCCTAGTGATATCATCTTTAGGTATGTTTAATCGTTTGGATTTGATAAAAACAATGGATTATGGCGGATAGGAAATCCAATAGATAACCAGTTATCAATTTCAACGTTTGATGTCATAGTAGATAGAGCATTATAGATTTGTTATCATTTCATGATTTGGACCAAATTACCCTCAATAAGTTGTTTAACATATTCTTTTTATTAAAACTCATTTTTCGATCAATTTATATATAAGACTGTTCATTATAAAAAAACATATAAGACTCATCGGTATATAAGAAAATTTAAATTTGAAATTAAAAAATAAATTGGGTGGCGATTATTTGAACCGAAATATTTTAAATTAAAATAATAGCATATCAAAAATAATTGTTAACAAATAGGAACTCAAATCGAACTTATTATTCTTACTCCAACTCATTTTCGTTGCATTTATATATTGGTTCATAATTGAATTGAATGCCAAAATTTAAAAATATTTGGATCAAGAAATGAACCGTTTTTTTTTCATTTTTAAAATCATAACTTATAAAGAATAATTGCAAATAAATATGAATAATTGTAAATAAATATGAACTCAACTCGACCCAATATGAACTCAACTCATACTAATAAATAATAAATAAATTTAATTGATACGAGTCTGGACAATATCATACAAAAAATATGAAATAATATTTTTGATTCGAGGATGAAATTGTATCCGATGAGTTCTTTTTTGAATTAAGATAAAAATATTTAGTTTCATTTTTTGATCCAGTTTGAATACAAATATATTCTATTACGTTTAATATTTGTTTAGATTTTAGTTTCAGAGCTTTAGTCAAGTTTCTTTCGAACCTGAATGAAATAAAT
>JAYMTK010000398.1:0-23120 GCA_036897405.1 Pelargonium myrrhifolium
ACTACTCCTACTATCCTACTCAATCTCCTTTACCTTTCAACTAAAACCTTCAACAATCATCATCAATTTCTCAACAAGAACTCATACGATATTATGGACTCAGCTGATATACAGTGTATTTAAACACTTTTCAGTAACACTTCACTTGAATGAATACATGGCAAAGACAAGATGATAGTTTTATTTGTAATGAATTTGAGGATAGATAAACATGTCATCAAAAGGGAAATGTACCTGGGTGCCTGCAAGCTTGTTATCCCAACTAAACCAAGTCGGACTCCCAAATTCTGCAAATTCGTTTCCATTATCCGACACATAATCAAGATATGATTGATCCCCTGTAGCATGATAGAGCCAACTAGCTGCCCATAATAGCTCATCTCCATATCCTGTTGAATTGTAATATGTCTCAGATTCAGGGATGCTTTCGATGTAAGAAACTTGTTTTTTGTCAGCAAAAGCAAACAATTGTTTGGCATGCTTAAGAAGAGTGCTCGAATACTTTGAATCTGATTTCTTGAACACCAAAGATGCTGCGGCCATAGCCGCAGCAGTTTCAGCTGCGACCTCTGTTCCTGGAGAAGATGCATTAATCTGCGTGAGTGGCCTCTTCATGGTCATGGATTCAGGCCTCTGCCAACATTTATGGTCTGCCACAGGATCACCAACCTGCCACAAAAAGAAGACAAATATGAGCGGCCTTATTTCTAACGTCAGATAAATGAACATTTAGCCTTTCGTCTATTTCATAATACTCATCAAATTTAATTCACCATAATGCATTGCTGCTTTGAAAGGGTCTCAATGCTATGCTTAGGAAGACAATGATCAGTGAATTACATCCATTCAGAAAGATGGAAAACACTATCACTAAAATGAAATAATAATGGTAATAATATCCAATTTTTGGAGTGTAAGTACTCGTTCACAAAAAGAAATTGCTGCAAAGATGGAAGAAGCCATCAATTGCAAATATCTTCTCAGCCTCCCTTATTCTTCATAGAATGTTGCATAACCAGACGGAAAAAGCCGTCAGTGGCAGAGAAATTGTATAGCAGATATCAAGTTCCTGCTATTTGGAGCTCTAAAATAAAATCTTCATGAAAGTAGATAGAGTTGATAGTTTAAGTAACAAAGGCTAGAATGGCTTAACTAGTATTTGGAACTGTAATGGTCTTAAAAGGCAGCAACAACTCTGTCTTTTTAATTTTGTTAATATGTCCTGAAGTAGTTCATATTTGGGTCGGAAAAAAAAAAGACAGCTAAAACACAAACAGTGTAGCTACAGCATCAAAGTTTCTGAATGGAATTAGGATCTAGGTGCATGAAACTTTCTTCCCTAAAAGCAACAGAAAGTGCATAAAGTATAATAATACAAATTTTCACAATAAGTGAACACATAAAGCAACATAGTAGGCAATTCACTAGAAAGATAGTAGATTCAGTAGAGCAACCTGAATGTAGAGCACATTGGGCGAAGGGTGAGATTTGAGAAGGTAGTCGGTGATCCACTTGAGTGACTTTTGAGCAGGGTTTAACTGATCCACCCCACTCATCTGATCTCCATATTCAAGGATAGACCAAGACAACACTGTGGCTGTAAAAGCCATAGGAAAATTGAACTTCATGGTATCCCCGGCGTCGTACATTCCCTTGGACAAATCCAACTTTGCTTCACTGCCATCTTTAAGACCAGAGTCCCCTCTCCAAGATATATCATTATCTTCTAACTTTCCAGCTGAAACAACAGTTTAGAATAAATATCAATATCACCACCTCCTCAATTATTACCATACAAGGAACAACAACTACAACAAAAATAATCAACTATGCAATGATTTGCAATCTAATCTAAACTTTACTTGTTAATAGAAGTCAAAAAGTTCAATCAATCCACCATCATGAACTCCAACAAACAATGAAATAAAAAGGTACCGAATCTAAAAAAACTCCCAAGTCACTTCGGAGCCCAAATTCACAAGAACTTGAATAATGCCAATACAATAGTGAAAAGGGACTCACATTTTTGAACATCGAAGAACTTCATAGCGGTTTTGAGAGCCTCGCCGTAATCCTTGTCGGGAGTTCCACCGGAGTGACCGGTTTTCTTCTTAACGACGATCACAATAGCGGCAATAACGACGGCCAAAACTATGAGTGCAATACACCATCCACAACCTCTCCACTTCGATTTCTGACCCATTTGTCGCAATGCTCGAGACGCAATACAAAATTAGCGCACCAGAACCAGAAACGTTAAAAAAGAGAGGGTGAGATTGGGTAAAATCAGCAGGAGAGGCGGTGGCAATGTGCAATGCGAAGAGGAAGAAGGATAGACGTCAGATCTGAGGCGATTGACCTGATCGGAGCGCGCGGTTTAGGGTGGTGAATGTGGTTGTTGCTGCTGCTAGTGGTATTGAAGAAGAGTGTGGGACATAATCGGAGCTTACGGGTTTATGGAGATTATGTTTCTGTCGTAATCTGATCTGTTATGGTTGACGGTGAGTCTGTGTTGGCAGTTAATGTCCAGATTTGTGCGGGAACATAACAGAATGGTGACTTTGTCAAAACAGATGATACTTGTGTCGGTCGTTTTTCGTGTAGATCTGGCTGGTAACAGTTTTTTTTTTCTGTCATTTTAAGTACTCCATTAACTTTCTTGCTTCAAAAAAAGTATATAATTAACTTCCTTTTTTATTGTTACAAATTACATTATACACATAACAAGGAGGTTAAAAATTGTTTTAGAATAATCTATCAATAATATAATACCATATTGACATTTCATTAAGACTATGTATCTAACATGTTATTTTGATCATCGCGTCATTGCCCAAGTGGAATAGAGCTTGGTTTACATACTTGAGGTCTCGTGTTCGAGTCACCTCTAGGGCGATTGATATTTGTAGTGTGTGTGAGTTGTATATATATAACCGGTTTCTATCAAAAAAAAAAACATGTTATTTTGGTCCTACATGTTCATTGAACTTGTATAAGAGTATCAACATTCATGAGATTCTTTTTGAAAAATTTCTCCACATTGATAAGCTTCTATATGAGTTCAAATTATTATCTTACCATTTATTTTTATATAATTACAATATAATTACAATACACTGTTTACAATGTGTTTTGTTGAAAATAATAAAAATAATAATAATAAAAACTTAAGGGGACTCAATAGGGCTAAGACATGTGCATAGGACCTAGACCAAAAAGAGGTCCTCATCCATTAAAGGTCTTTTAAAGAAGTGAAGACCTTGTATAAGTCCCTAAGCAACGGGGACTTTTAACTTAGATGCTCTAAAATGAGATGTTATGTTTCTTATATATATATATATATATATATATATATATGTATATATAGGGTAAAATGTATATCAGTTGACTGATATACAGTTACATCAATTGCAATTTAACAAAGCCAATAAGGAGATAACACCTCAATTAAAATCACTTATACCCACCCAAGTGAATTTGGGAGAGCGGAGCGACCCGTCCGAATCCATGATTTTAAATGAGGTCTCACCACCTTATTAGTGCAACTGTTATAACTTTATATCAGTCAACTGGTATACATTAAATAATTCATTCCTATCAAAATGATTTGTTTTTATTTTTATTTTGAGAAAAAAGTAAGGATAAGTTTGTTAGTGTGATCTATTTACTTTTGTATCCTCGTGATCATGTGTTAGCGGATTGTCGGATACTAACTAACTTATTACAAGGATACTATTGACAATTCATGTATAACAAATTTTTAAAAGAGAATTATGGAACGAAAATTCAAGAAAACTTAGACACGTATTTTGAGACGGATAGAGTATATGATTGACACAATAATATTACGCTTACCAATCGGGACTTAGAGGCCCGTGGAACATGTTACTACCCAAAGGTATACACTAACTTAGGATTTTATCCACACACAACACCTTATGTCTAGACATAATTTTGTACTAAAATAAAGCTGAAAAAGTTGTCAAGTCATTCAACATGCATTAAGAACAACGAAGCCTAAAACCAATTAAATCATGCAGTCATTTCAAAAAACTCATAAATATGAATTTAACTCATCATACAATCCACATCCTAAACTAGGAAATTAGTCAACCAAATTCATAGACAAGTTTTAGTTGACATTAACTAAACTAGTAGCAAAACCACAAATCATAATCATAAAATCAGTCAGTTGTCAATTACCAGCTAGTACTAGAAGACTACAAAAAATGGAATACCTAAAAAGTTCCAACAATGGAGTACGTTCTAAGTATCTTGTGTGATGGATGGTGACTTGGATTGTCAATCTGATGCGCCTCTGATCTTCTCTCTTGTCTTCTATTTCCTCTCATGATCTCCAATCGTCTCTACTTTATGTATTGACTGTCGCCCATTTTTCATTCTCCTTTATCAAAAGCTCACGTAGAACTGACCTACTACTCAACTGGTCCACTTGTTGCGGTGTACATAGGAGTTTGCCGTACGTAGCATGATGCCTTTAGTGAAGCTTGTCGTGGAAGCCTTAAGAGAAAAGTTATTTTGCCTTCTTCCTCACCAGATGCTCCCCTCTCTCAAAACACAACACTAAAAACCAAGAAACTACACTCTATTTTTCGCGGATAAGTTATGAATAAACCAAGCCCAAAAAGCATTTTATAAATTATCAACATCAATCAAAAATCACATAAGCAAACAAAAATCGAATCTTTGGCCAAATACACATTAATGACGTTGAAATAAACGAAATCATAAAACATATATATGCTCTAAAGTAGTAGACTTTAAGACTAGATAACTCCTATTAAAACTATGAGCAATCGAAATTTCCCAGCCTGTGCTCGAACATCCACAAACGAAGGTAAATCGCCTTAAAACTAAAAAAAAAACAGTGACATATTCATAAACAAATTAAAGATAAAGTACACTAGAAATCGTTGAAAAGTACGGTATAAAATATTGTTATCATACACTATGATATACTGAATCACTTTTCTTCGGCCTAATCTCATATGGACCAGATCAAACTGTTTGGTCTGACAGAAATTGGATTAGCTAATCTGATCCACCATGACCTGTCAGTCCAAATTAATTATTTTGGATCATTTTGCCTCAATAAACTAGTTGCAACGTAAATGACCTTATTTCCCATATTTAATGCATGGTCATTCTCATACATTCTCACGGCCTAGGTCTGGACTCATATTTGAGACTTTCAAACTTAATCTGACCCCTCAGGGATCCACTTTATATCACCTCTAATGTTGGCTATTCATGTATATTTTCGAGAGCACTCAAACAGTTTCTTTAAATACTTCCACTACTACGACTCATGCATAAGTCATGGCTCCTAATAAATGAGTCTCACATCCCTCGTAGCTCATCCAGTGTCTCATGAGCCTTTGAACGCCTCACACATATACATGTGAACTTTTCAATGACTAAAATCTAATTTAAACTTATTTTATATTTCTTTTTCAAAATATAAATAATATATTCATTTCATTTAAAATACTTAACATTTTCTACGATACTTATTGTTTTTATAATCCTTTACCATCAAATTTGTAAGGGTTAATTATTTTTTTAGTCCCATGGACTTGACAGTTTTTGCAATTTAGTCATCGAACTTGATTTTTAGTCACATTAGTTCATGGGCGGACAAGTCGGAGAGGTTGGGGAAGGAGGAGAGGATGGCGGCGATGTTGAGGGCAAAAATGAGAATGGGGAGGAGAAGCAAATAGAAGAGAGTTGAAGGGTTAAATGGGGAAAGTGAAAAAAATCATTGTTGGGTGTTCTGTTTTTTTTTTTTTTTTTTTGAGGTGGACGGGTTCGTGACGTGGCAGTCACCAACCGGCTGTAAAAGGTAAATTAGATCAAATCGCAAAAAGTGTCGAGTACATAGACTAAATTAACTAAAATTTAAGTTCGATGATCAAATCGCAAAAACAAAAAAGCCAGAGAATTAGAAAACAATTAACCAAATTTGTAAACACGACTTAAATTTTCTTTACACTCATCTCTCTTTGTTTTATCAAATTTATTCTCACCTATATGTCTCACACATCTACTAACTTTCATTATGTAGCACTCAAAACTTGTAATTATTCCTGTTAATTCTTTTTTTTATATATATAGAAAAGATTGGATTATTTCATTGCGTGAATTCGTGAAATGGGAACGCATGAAAATCAAAGGAAAAAACTGGCATGAGAAAAAAAAAAATTAAATTTTTTTTGAAGGGAACATGAGAAATATGTAATTGACGAAGAAAAATCCAAATCTTCCCAAAAGTAACCGTACAACGGCCCACAATAACGCATGAAAAGAACCAACGAAACACAAGAAAACAGAGGAACGGAAAAGCATTAAAAAACAATAAAAACCGTGAATTAGTCGATGAAATTAATTAATTAATTGGAATGTGTTGTGTTGTGTTGTGTTCCTTATTACCGATTCTCTCACCAATCCAAAGCTTCACTTTGCTATCTCTTCCTCTCCAAAGATCGGCCTTTTCAGCTCCGATCATGCTTTAGCCCTAATCTAAGATGCCCGAATCCAATCCAACGGCCCAAATTTCGCTCCTCAATTCTGATCAGGTCTGTTTTCTTCTCTTTTTCATAGCTCGAAATGCATGTAAATGGAGGTTCTATGAACTTATCAATTTTAGTTTTTTTTTTCATTAAGAGAAAGCCTAAGTTCCTCTCACTTAACTCATCAATTCATCCTTGAACTCCGTAATTTTCTTCTGTTTTTCTCCATATTCTGAGCAACCAGACAAACAAAAAAGGTGTCTTTGTCACCAGATTAATGGGTTTGGCCAATCCTCCCCCTTGCGCATTTGGGTTCGTTCTCAAATTAGTTCTTGTATTGTTAAAAATAATTTGATTGCTAACATGCAATAGTATAAAATGCTTTCATTTTATGAAATGATGAATTCAATTGTTTATCCTACTTCACTGTATTGATTGAGTATTTAAGGTTCAGTAGGATTTCCTGGTGAAATTTATTGCTAATCTTGAAATTAGGGAGGGCTAATGCTAGAGCCTTGCCTTAGTTGTATCCTTGAAGATGTTTGTTTCTGGTTTGTATAGACTTTTTTAGCTACTAAGTTTTACTCGAATGACATTCTTTAGCTCGATTATTGAATACCAGCTTGACCAAGATCAATCAAGAGCAAAATGGACAACACAGTATACTAAAATATTTGTGGATTTGTTGATTGAGCAAATTCGTCAAGGAAATAGGCCAAGCAATGTCTTTACCAGGAAAGCCTGGAAGTACGTCCGGGAGGAATTTAATAAGCAGACTGGGCTAACTTTTGATAGGCAACAACTGAAGAACCACCTCGATGTTCTGAGGAAAAGACACAATCATGTGAAAGCACTTCTTGAACAACCTGGGTTTTGTTGGGATGCTACCCAGGGCATGGTAGTTGCAACCGATGATGTGTGGCAAAAATATATCGAGGTATACTTTCTTTCCTTACTAGAAAATTGCTTCTTATTCATTACTTTCCCTCGCCTTTCCTTTTTGTAGGTGATGCTTGATATTGTGCATCTCAAATGTCGTTTTTCTTATCAAAGACTTCTAATAAAGAGTAAAAAAAACAGGCCCATCCTGATGCTGAGACAATAAAAAAGAAAGGTTGTCCTACTTATGAACTACTGTGCACAATATTTTCAGACTCTGCAACTCTTGATGAAAAATGTGTTGTTCCAATTTCTGGGACTGTCATGCAGCAGGTAACTGCGCTGTTTAGTTTGGGTTTATCGATGATTTGAGTAGTCCTCGGTGTAGCTCACTCAAAAGTGCAAACCAATCTTGTAGATGACTGAGGACCAATCTAGGGCAAAGTGGACTACACCTCGTGAGAAGATATTTGCAGACTTGATGCTCGAGCAGGTTATAAAAGGGAATAGGTCAAACAACACATTTAACAAGAAGGCGTGGAAGCATATAAGTGACGAGTTCAACAGAAAAACAGGCTTGAATTTTGATAAGCAGCAGCTGAAGAACCACCATGGAGTTTTAAGGAGGTCATACAATAGCATAAAGTCACTTCTCGATCATAATGGGTTTAGTTGGGACAAGTCCAAGCGCATGATACTTGCTGAGAATGATGTCTGGGCAGAATACATCAAGGTTGGGTTCTTCCGTATACTTGTATTTCTTTTGCAGTTGTATGTATGTTCCTAACAAATTGCACTAACAGGAGCATCCTGAAGTTGAGGCCATAAGAGTGAAGGGGTGTCCAGTTTATGAACTGTTAGACATGATATTTTCAGAGCCAGGCGTCCATCTGGAAAATACAGTCACTGACCCACAAATTGTTACTCCTAAGGTACTCTTCTTTTCTTCTTTTTATTTTCATTTTTTGGTTTCTCATTGTTACTGACATTAATTTAACTAAACAGTTTTGCTTCCTAAAAATCATCAGATAGATAGTTCGCTTAGTCAAGAGGAACCAAAGCAAGATCAGTCGAGGGCAAAGTGGACAGTAAACTTGGATAGGATATTTGTAGACTTGTTGGTAGAGCAGACTCAACAAAATAATGTTTCCAACAAGAAAGCGTGGAAACGCATAAGGTCAGAGTTCAGTAAAAGAACAGGTTTAAAATTTGATGAGCAACAACTAAGGAACCACCAAACTGTTCTTAGAAGGTTGTATAATAATATAAGGTCACTTATTGATCAAAATGGCTTTAGTTGGAATGACCCCCAAAACATGGTAATGGCTGATGATGAAGTTTGGAAAGATTACATTAAGGTACGATCAATCACATAGCTTAAGTTTATATATTGACTGGCATTTCAGTGTTACAGTCACTATGATTGTTCAGTGGTAATGTTAAATTGTATTGCAGGTGCATCCTGAGGCTGAAACAATCAGAGGCAAGGAGTTCCCGATTTTCAAACAGCTATGCAGGATTTTCTCAGAGCCTCAAGCTGAAGGAACTCAAGGAAGATATATTCATTCAAGTCATGATGTTGAGTTAGATCAGGAAGGAGTCACTGGAGAGACTCCTGAACCACTAACAGATGAGGCATCCTCACAGTCAACCAAGAAGATGGATATACAGGATGAAGAAAAGAAGCATAAAATCGAGACACCACTTTATGCAGAGCGCCCCAAAAGAATCCGCACAGAAACCAGTCACAGTCCTGCAGATGCAATTTTAGAGAGAGCTTCTATGACAAACAAGAGGGCTTTTTTGGCACAAAGCAGCAACCAGTTCTCAATATCTAGCTGCATAACGATATTGAATGATATGCAGGGGGTTGATCAAGATCTATACTTGGCCGCGTTGGACATGTTCCAGGATCCTGACCGGAGGGAAACATTTATATCCATGAAAAGCGACATGAGATTGGCTTGGCTGAAGTCAAAGTGTAATTCTGCATCGTAGTTAACTCATGGAGTCAATTTTGTTCGATTAAGCTGCCTTTCTGATGTTATGTATGTATTTATATGCATATTTAAAAAAAAGTGAACCTAGTGACACTGTAGCAACTGATATTGTTCTCTAACTCCAGATCATTTGAAAATGCAGCATGAATGAGTAGACCTTTTTGCAGATAGTTTATATGTATCACTCCAGTAATGGAAAATCCAGGCTTTTGTTTGATGTCTATGCTATATAACAAAAGCCAGTGAGGCTGTTACACATCTCCATTACTAGCACAGCACTTGTATCTGAATTTTTATGCCTATAAAGTAAGAAGTTTCAAACCAATACTCCTTAGAAAAAGTGGTTAATGCCTTTTGGTTCCCCTCACGGGTCTCAGGTTCAAGTTCCAACATCATTCAAGTGGTTAATATCTCTTGATTCCTCGCAGGAGTCTCATAATTGGTATGGTTAATATCTCTTGATTCTTTTCAGGAGTCTCATAATTGGTATCGCCGAACAAAAAAAAAAAAAAATTAAAGTTTCGAATTTTTCTTTCATGTCTAAATACTTAACAAATGATGTCGATTTGAATGCACAAGATCATGTAACAACGAGATTTTACATTACTTGAAAAAGAGATCATGTAACAACGAGATTTTACATTACTTGAAAAAGAAGCATCAACTGTACTGTATTAAACTATACCTGCAAACTAATTAATTCAACAATGTCTTGACCATAGCATTCAGTTTACTTGTATACTTGTTGCCCAGCTTACCAAAATATAAAATAGATCTAACATTGTCACTGAACACATGTTTACATTCTTGCACAGCTAAAACATAAATTCAGGTATCAGCCAAAACATGGAAGGGACGGAGCAAGTCATGTTGTTTCAGTATCTTCCCGCTTCAAAAGATCTCCTTTGAATTTGTAAAAATCCAGCATTTCTTCTTCTACAGGGTGAGTCTTACCTACAATGACTAGGCAATGCAGAGGTGCTCCAAAATCGATTGTCAGCAACTGCTTCATTGGACCAGCTACTACCATCTGATCTTCGCTTCCAAGGCGAGCAAAACCAATGCAATCAGTCTGTTCACTGTATGCTGCAAGGAAATTTAAGGAATACAAAAATGCTTTAAATTTTATACAATGTATTCAATATAATAAATAATATTTGAAATTAAATAGACATCCTTGCTTCCACACACAGACAAGACATGCCATTATATAGATGGCAAGGTAACCATGTTGTGAGTTGTGACACTCGTAAGAAAGAATATAATTCGGTGAGACTTATAAAATGTTTTCTTTCCGCTGGCTTGGCTCACAGGTTTATCATCCTTCTCAAATGAAGGATACAGAAAGATGAAACGCACACCGAAATTCAAAGGTAAAGCAACCAGGGTCCTGGTCATTTACCAAACCAAAATCCAAATACCGCCAGAAAATCCATGAGTCAGAGCCCTAAAATAGTAAAATCCAAAGCACAGTTTAATATTGTAACAATCTTTCATAATGTAGGTAGTAAAGGAATTTCTTGGGGTGGTACCAGCTCTCCTGACCTGTTAACGCTTGATATGCATATTGTCGTCTAATAGCACATACATCTCTATGGTTTATGGTTTACTCATGATAAAGTAACTATAAGCAGTAATAAATAAAGATTATGTCAATCCAATTCTAATGCAATCTTAGAACAGAATGCACAATAGGAACGAGCCATCAAATGGCTTGCTTTCATTTTTTTGTTAAGGTAGGCTGGGTCGGGATGGATACCGACAAGAGTGGTAGGTCAAATCTATAACATAATCATATCATCAATTAGGAGTAGAAGGTTCCACAAAAGACTAGGTAGGTCAAAGCCCACCAAAATACTTAATTATTTTGCACACTGAATAGAAAAAATTTAAAACGCCCTAGCTAGAACTCTACTTGCTCATGTGAATTTGACGCTCCTTCTGACCCTCACATATGATTGCAGCATAGTTGAAGTGCAATCTCTACACGGTACTTCTACAATGAGGTCAGAAAAGCATAAATAAAAGAGTAAGGCTTCTCATCTGATTTCCGAGCCCCCCAATAACTGTGAGGGTCAGAAGGAGCATTGAATTCCGAAGCCTAAACAACCTCCTGACCGTGAATTAGCTTCTATAGCTACTAACAACTTCATATTTTTAAAAAGTCTTATCTATTCTTGTGCTAAAAATCTGAACCGACTTAAATCACAAGCTGTATCCATTATGCAAGTTACATTTAATTGGAACTTTTTTCCCCTAGTCAGAGTTCAAACATTCTAAACCAAGCACACCACAGGAAAATTAAGCTTTAGATAATGTAGTTTTAGTGATTAATCAATAACAAAATGCAAAAGTAATATATGTTGACAAGTAACTACTGAAAGCCCTACCAGCTTCTCCGCGCCTTTGTTCAACCTCCAAGAGCTGCTCAATGGCAGTGTTTATAGTCATAAACCTTGGTTGTTCGTATTGTTTCTTTCCTCTGAAATAAAAAAAAAAAAAACAAAAGTAGACCAATTAGTCCATGGAAATTTGTGCTCTATAAAAGACAACCACCACGGTAAAGATAGATATATCTTAGTAAAACTGAGGAGAAAAGTGACAACATATAGTCACCTGCACAAAGACTCCAGGGAGGGTTCCTTGACGCGTATATCTGTAATGACCAATGATTTTCAATGAGATTTTAAAGTGGAATTGCACAACAATAAAGAAATACATGCGACACTCTAGCACCTTGGATTCCTACTTCATGGACCAACACCTTTAAAAGGGAGGCTTCCTGTATCCTATTTAAGAGTAAAAAGGTGTGTCTATGATGATATAATTTTTTTCTCTGTATTTTCCTTTACAGTATAACTAGCAGCATAAACCACCTTTTCACTGATTTAATGACTTTTGTAGACTGCACTGTAGGTAGGCCTCAGGCAAGCTATGCTTAAAATCATTCAACTCTAGAAGACCTAATGTAAAAACAGATGAGCGGTATCACTAGTGTACAATGAGTCTTCTTGGTAAAAGCAAACAATTCAGCTCTCTTTGCTAACTAACTCTTAGTGCTGCCACTACAATGTAAGATTACAGCATATGTTATAGACATATAGTGCAGTTCCAAGGGATCACAAGTCAGACCATTCCAAGTTAAGAAAATTTAGTTTCACAATACCACAAGATGCCTTAGAGCAAAAAAGTTATCAAACTCACCTAATAAGCAGAGAGTATGAAGTCCTAGTGAGCGGTTTCTTTGTATCTTCTCATAGAAGCTATCAGGTCTCCATGTTTCAGTGAAAAATGGTATGGAGACAGTTTCTCCATAACGGTAAAGTTGTAAACCACAAACTCCAATGGCATTCATCACTGATGCATTGTGTATCACCTTTACATCCACCCCCATTTGCTTAGCTCGAACAACAAGATCTGTATGTGTTGTAGCTCTGCATTGAATATTTGAACATGGAAAGACAGAACACAATGCCAATTAAACTACGGGAAACAATATCAGCCTAGTTCAATCTTATTTACATGTACATAACACATCCAAGTATGTACTCACAAATTTCGTTCTCCATAATACTATGTAACAGTAGACATTACATCCACTGAGAACTAGAAACAAAAATCAGCATCTCAGCATTGCTAACAGCCGAAGGACTACCTAAATAAATCATTCTCCACACAAAATTTTACAAACTTTAGCTTTTGCCACTCAATGCTTCATGATCCTTCACCCGAACAAACAAATTCTAAAATGATAATTTATTAAGCAGAACATATAAATATGAATAGAAAATGCTGGGTTTAAGTATAGAGAAAGTCTTTTTGCCACTTTCTTGAAAAAAACTTAAACTCCAACTATGATAAACATATAAGATCAGATCAAAAACAAAATAAATTAAATTGAATTCAAAGGAGCATGTAGGAACCAAAGAAACCACAAAAAGACCAGAAAGAGGAAAATACCCAAAAGGATCCCCAACTACAAGAAATGCCGCATCGGAATCACGAGCCGCACCGAGTATCTCATCTGCTTTCTCTTCCACCATTTCTCTATCTGCGAGAGTAACTGGCTTCCCATACAGATTCTCCTGCTCAATACCAAGATTCATAAATGCAGGAAAATCACAAAATGAAACTTCAAGACATGAACAGGCAATTTTACGAAGCGTTACCAGAGTGGAGAGACCATTGGAAGTAATACCGAAGGAGAGGAGAGAAGTGTAGGCCTCGATGAAGACCTTGTCACATTTCTTCACAGCTTCAAGACCTCTCAGAGTTATGTCTCTCTCGTCCCCCAATCCCAGACCTATTATATACAACATCTCAAATTCTTTTCGATAAACCCTAACTATGAAGAAGAAGACTACAGAGTAGCAGCAAAGCAACTGCCACCGGCTGTACAAAGTCACATATATATATATGTATGAAGAAGAGGAATCAGAGACGTGATACAACTACAAGTCGTTTCCTTTCTTGTTCTTGTCCAAATACTATGGAGTAGGGCAGTTGCATTACACGCATCCGATTGGGCTTAAAAAAGCCCATCACAGTCGGGAAAGAAAATTCTAGCCCGGTCCGGGTCAACTTGTGAAGTGAGTACCTTTTTCTAGTGGCATTTGTTCTTTGTTTGAAAATAATATCTTTTAAAAAAAAGATTGATTTCAAATGAAATTTAAAGCGTTAAGTTGTTTATCTCAATATGACTTAGTTTTAACCACATTCGAGTTAGAGCGCCTTAATTTTATTATAGAAAAATAAGAAAAAAATTTCACATTTTGAGACGGAGAAGTATAAATTATGTTCATTAACTAAATAATAAGTGGCAAGACGAAATGATCTAAACCAAATCAAGGAATTTTAAAACTCTAACTTTTACGGGTTAGTTTTTGTAAACGAAAGTAGGTTCGAGTGTGGTTGGATTGTTCGGGAATGGAATGTTAAATGCTGGGGTGGGGGTCATAGAGTGTGGAGTGGGGTGTTGGAGCCACGGACTGTCGAGGGAGGAAGCGGGCGGTGGTAGAATCGAACGCTTTACAAGTAGTGTCTTCAATTCAGACCAAAGGGGAGCATAACAATTTCTTTGTTCTAGTTATTGATGATATTCTGTCTCTTGGTAGCTATTTTGATAGCCTAATTTTCTTGTTTGTTTTTTTTTTTTTTTGAAAATAATTTTCTTGTTTGTTAGGAGATCAATTAATTCGATAAGCTAATTTTGTGTCTGGTTTAGTTGATTGGATGGACATTAATGCTCGACTTTTTAGTTATGTCAATAACTGAAGGAAGAATTTCAACTTTGCGACCCTCGTTGTCTATAAACTGGTAACTATATTGACTTATGAAGGGTGTTTCCACCATGAAAACATGGGCATTGTACCGTGGAAGTGTACAAAAGATATGCAAGAAGACGACAAGTTATTTTACTCACATGATCAGATGAGGCTGAGAATCATTTTGATACAAATATATAAAAACAAATAGCTGATGTTTACAAGAAAAAAAATACAAGGAAAACTTCACTTCCTTCTCTTTACTCTCAAGTGTTGAGGTAAGCAGACTCTATAGAATTGAGAAGAATCACCGCTGAAATTTCTTTGGGGACCTCAGTCGTCGTCTTTGAATTCTCTGTTCAACACAAGCACGCACCCGCATTAACAACCCTATTCAGCTTTTGGACAGTTCTATACAATCTTCTCTCTTGGAGACTACGACAATTGTTATCAAAAGTGGTAATAATACATGTGATGACTGAGCTAATCATTTGTTGTAACATTTCATTACTGAGTATAAATGATATATTCAACAGATATAAACCATGATTACAAACTTGTACCTGCGGTCAAGGTATCGAGGCTGAATTCCAGATCCTTGACATGTAGTGCATGTCAAAGAACCAGCACCATCACAATTGATGCATTTTGAAACCTCCTTCTCTTCCCCGCCAAGCTCAACTGTCACATTGCCAGATCCCAAGCAAAATCTACATTTTTCTGTGAAAATGTAACCCATCTAGTTAGCTACTTAAAAATACTCTCACAGGCTAGATTTTTTCTTTCTTGAGATCATCCATATCACTACTGTTATGATATCAGAGATATTGACTAGTACGTGCTGCTTATGGTACTCCTACTAGAGGACCATGTACCAAAATTCTGATTTAGTTAGAATTAACGAGTTACTTGCTTTTACTTGAATTTCGATAAATGTTGCTTTTCTGCAACTACTTTATCGGTTTGTAAGAAAGACAAAACATTTGCATAAATTGGAGAATTGCCATTTCGGAATCAATAAATCAAGATGAAGAACAGTCAAGTCTAACATGAACATGAATGTTATAAGGTAGGTGCGTAGCTGAGAGCAAACAATGAAAGTTTTTCACAAATCCCCTTTATCACCCCCTATGGCATCCAGGTCTAACATATATCTAAGGTACTTAAAATTCTACTACTTTCTTACATTTTTTTCCCATAATAATGAATAATGTTGAACTTTCATGTCTGACTAGAAAAGTTAAGAACATGGAATTCTCTTATAATAACGTTATGTGCTTCAGTGGGAAACCGTAAAGCAGTTATGAATTGATAATTTCACCCAATGTTACAAGAAATCCCCTTAAATGATGTTGTGATGTGGATGCACGGTTTTGCTGTAATGGACAAGAAAGGTACCTTCAATCAAATAACATGTTTATGATTCTACGTACACCTAGTGAGCGTTGAGAACCATATGATTATTGATTTCCATACTCCATGCTTGGACTCAAACACAAACAACATTATGGTTGTATTTTGCCGTCAAAAAGCCTCCTAACCAATGTGGTGGAAATGCAACGAAAACTACAAAAACCACTATTAGATTGCACAAGGACGACATTACTTGACCGAGCCAACCAATAATCGAAATCCAACTTCTTTAGCTGTTGGTCAAACATTATGAATCACAAACAAACTACTACATTATTAGGGTACACTAGGATGACACAATCACCTCAACACTATATATAAGTTTCTTTCTCACAATTGTATGCTTGTCACCTACCTAGCATTGAGTTCATGTTCAACAACTCTCTACAAAAATTACAGATTACTCTCATTCGAGCACGCCTATATTGAGTTGTGAAATTCAATAATACTAAAAAAGAGATGCTTACGTGCCCCAGAGCCTTCGCAGGGGAAACATGGTTGAGTGTTGTCTCGCTTCGCCTACAACAAAATTGTAAACAGTAAATCAAATTACTTGAAATGACATTCTTGTCACAGTAAATTAATAAAACATTTACAGTATATCTTTAAAAATATACTCACAGCATTATCAATTTGGGATTCATAGAAGATGGGAATTCCTATACCAATTCCAACGCTCACAATCCCAACCGCTACCGCCACTATCTGAGAGTAAACGCATTCAAATTTGAAGAAAATCGTTTGAGAAATCAATCACAAACAAAGAGAAAGTGAGTACCGTGTTTTGATCAAGATCGGCAGCTCTAATCGATGGGCATCGCAGATTTCTGCTAGTTTTGAAGGACGGAGAAGCAGTAGTTGAAGAAGAGAGCCTGAGAGGGCAACGGAGAAATGGCGAGTGTAAGCGAGTCAATGAGGAAGGTGTCATTGACATTCTCTTTTTCTCAAAACAAAATAATTATTGTCCAATGATGTGCTGATTTGAATTGAATTGATTGAGTCTGTTGATGAGGTCAGGAATGGAAGAGACTGGGACACTAGTCCTACCCAGAGCCACAAGATAGAGACCAGAGTCTCACTCACCAAAACAACAATTCTACAAGGAGAAGAAGATGGAGGAGGAGCAGCGCCAATGAAGACTAGAAGATTTGGATATGTGGGGTTGGTTGGTACAAACTATCGACAAATTTCAGCCACTAACTGTTGCAGATGGAAAACGCTTGAATTTTGGGCCTACGCGGGTTTCTGCTTTGGGCTGTGTTTGGGCCTATCTATAGTTAGTTGGTTGTTTATTTGGGCTTTAGAATCGGCCCATATTACACTGTTATGAGTGGCCTTACTTGTTTCATTCATGAATCATTGTACCTACATCCAGGTTGTAAATTGATTGATCCAATAATTTAGGGCCCATTCGGTAGCTGACAGAGAATGCCCATAACAGTAATGTATTCAATTTGGAGCAAGGTCCTCCATTGATTATGTGTGAAAAGTTTATCAAACAATACATTCATTGGATTTTGTGTAAATTATAGGATGTTGAGTTTACAGACCACCTTCACCATCATGACTAACATTAGACTCGTCACGGAAATATGAAACCGACGGAGAATAGAAAATGAGAGAGAGAAACGAAGATCCACCCTATATTTACACTAACTCATTAGGATTGCATTGATTCATTTGAATTGAATGGCAACAATGTATTGTGTCGAAAAAATAATATTTACCAGATAAGTAGATTTTCAACATTTAATGTCACGTCTAATAATATTTCTTATAAATAAATAAAAACTCGTCTTTTTTTTTTATCAAAACAGACCAAATATATTAATTAATTCGTTAACACATACTGTTTTACTTAGTCATCATTGATTAAGATCATAAATAAATTAGATCCATTATAGTAGTAGTGAATTAAGATTTTTTTTTTATCATATCAGAATTGGTTAATAAATATTCTATTTCGAGAGGCTCCTACTCTCCTTGCTTCCACAATCCTTTGCGTGTTTAGTAGTTTTGTATTTTCTTTTAGAGTAAACATGCATGTAAGCTGAAAGTTAAAGTTGGTAGATCACGACAAATCAAGCATGTATGTAAAGTGGGTCACTTAATTAAAACGTGTGTATGGACGGACTAGACATTGCACACACCCTTTTTGGTGGAGTGTAAGACACTACTTTTGGTGCAGTCAGATGCCTAAAGCCCTAGGCTAAGGAGAGAGACGAAGTCTCACTCCTGAACGACGGTCCCTCCCTATAAATATAAGGGTACTGTGCCGTTGCAAGACAAGATTTCGGCACCTGTCTGTATAAAAAAAAAGATTAGTACAATAACAATATAGAGCATTGTTGGTATCCACCAATTAGCATGAGTCCAAATCAATTCATTCCATTAAAAGGATTTTTCTTATACCTATACGCACTATCAATATCAAATATGTGAAGTCAAAATGTGTGGATGCTGGAGATTCATCCATCACTTTTTGTTTTTATTTCTTCTAAAATAACGTTTGAACTAATCTATCTATGAAATATATATTCATCACCTTCAATTTAAGTGTGGAAGATATATATGTTGTTGAAAATATATAACATATATATTTCTGAATTTGTCTGCACGAAAATGTACGTGGACCACTTTGTGGAAGCATATAGAAACTTGCGACCATCCAGCGAATTGTAGTAATATGGGCCTCGCTAGCTAGCTAACTTAACCCTGACCTGCAAAACTATTATCAATGCTCACACAGTCATACCATGCGTTTTTTAGAGAATTGAAAGCAACATCTCCAATGCTACGATAAATTTGCGAATTAATTAAGAAGATAAATGGTGGAGAAACAAAAGAGTGAAATGAAAGTGACATTCCAACAAACGGATATAATTAGAGGAGCTATAGAGGCACATGTATATATTGTACGTACGTACACTAATATATGATGATGATGATGATGATGATGGACCATATATGTTCTTGAACACTCACTGATCTTTTTCTCTCCCTGGCATGGGTAGCTCTAAAAGTAAACAGTACTAGAGAGAGTCTTAGTTTCATATACTGTACGTATAAAAAACGTAGAATACAAGCAAGCTAGGCTTTGCAATATCCAACCCCCCACACCGCACGCACGCACGCTTCCTGCTGGTTTCAAGCTGCATTCATTCACTTAATTAATTACTATGATGAACAGACAAAAGCAAAGGAAACATGTGTATGTACCTTATATATACATATTCTACATACATATCCCTAGGGGCCTGCTTGTTTTGCCTTTCTTTTTTGTCGTCGTCTCGATCTCTTTTTCGGTTTGCTTGTAGTTGACACAAAATTATTAGTTCGTAGACCCATGTCCTTTGGGAAAGCCATGGAGAGATGTCCAAATTCCCAAGTGGATCCACCCATTGTGCACCCTTTCTGACACTGTCTTACATCTACTCATGTGATGTTCTTGATTGGGCTACTACCGTCCGATTAATAAAGTGGTTTTTGCTAACTCTTTTACTTGTATATATAAGTATTATTGGCAAGTAATTTTGTATGGTTGATGATGCACAAAAAGTTAGAAATAAATTCAATCAATGAGATGCCTACGCGTGGCAAGATGACTAGTCAAAGAGTTAGCATAGCCACAGGTCAAAGAGCCCCAAACTGAGGGGTCTCGAAGGTCCGAGTGGTATGGGATAAGGAGGCCCAGCCGATGGGCGAAGCCCAGTGAAGGCAAGCCCAACCAAGCAAGCTGCCCCAAGCAGCCCAAGGAAGGCAAGTGCCAAATACGGGAAGCCCAAGGTAAGAGGCTGCCTGAGGCGGGAAGCCCAAGACAAGGAAGTTGTCTAAGGAAGGAGGCCTGAGACAGGAAGACTGCCTAAGGCAGAAAGCCCAAGGAGTCAAGAGGTCCCCAGCCAGGGAGAGGGGGTAGGCCCCCTTGACCTGGACACCTACCACTCGGCTAGGAGGGCCCAAGTGGTCGACCCTAGGGAGCTAGGCACCCTGCTGGTGTACAGATCCAGCAGGGGGCCTAGCAGACGGGTCCTACCTCAGAATTTCGACCAGTCAGGGCGCGACACATGTCAGGTAAATTTGAGCCCTATAAAAGGAGATTCAGGCCATCATTATCAGGTTCAGTCAATTCACTTGTCAATTCTTGACGCAGCGAAATATCAAAGATAAACAAAATTCTTTCTTCGAAGAATTTTAACACAAGAGGACTCAATATTTGCGGAATAATACACTTTCAATTGATGTCAATTGAGTTACAGATTCAGCCTTTTTATAGGCTTGAATTACACATTTTCTCAAAGGTTACAACCCTTTATAAGGTTACAACTTTTCTCAAGAGTTGCAACTTTTCAGAAAATAAAATAATAAATATTAAGTAATAAATTTTAGAATAATATATAATAAATTACAGCTAAGCTACTTAGGCAGCAGCTTTGAGCTAGCTACATCAATTCTAGAGAGAAGAGCACAAAAACACCATTCGAGTTGTTCTTCGTGTTCTTCGTTGAATCAATCAGTCATAAACTGGTTCGATCCGAAAACACTAGATGGTAATCCGGGACTTCGCTTAACAATGTGTTCTTGTTCGCATGCACCAGGTTACTGACCGGACCAGGCCCTGCTCCACCCCTATATTCAGGATATAATAGACAGACATGCAAGCCCACCAACCTACCTCCTTACCTTGACATATGGAGAAGAAAACCAAGCCGACGTAGTATCAGTATTTGACTTGGCTCTAGAAAAAGGAGTCATATCAATTGTATATATTAGTTTTGAAATAAGAGAAACTATATTTACTCTAATGTTGTAGGAGCGCATGGAAGGCCATCTCATGTATCTTGTGTCTAAAAGGATGTCACATCATACACCCATGCATGAAAGGTGGCGCGCTCTGTTATTAGACAATTTTAAAAGCTCAAGTAATCATTCATTGCATTTTATATGTAAGTGGAAATATGTCGTTCAAAATCGAAGTGGGAAATGATACCCAGAGCCCACTATGACATCACAACCACCCAATCAAACGATCGATATGCATCATCATAAATTTATGTGAGTATAGATGCATTATTCCTCTCGAATGGGAAAGGATCCAATTTGCTTCATTAATTATTTACACCCTACCACACATTTTGGTCTCAAGTTCTCTCTAAATTGTTTAGAGCCCGGTAGGGCATTGGCTTGAAGACACGTGGCACTCAAGATTGGATTTGAGAATTTTAAACTCTAACTCTAACATGTGAACAAGAATACGGGTTTGATATGATTACGTAAGCTTGACAGGGTCAGTAGACGCATAAATTTTTTAATACAATATTATCAAAATATATATAGTTCACGGAAAATGAAGATTTGTTTAAAATTGATAGTGAGAATTTTGTCTTCTTTGTAGTTTTACCTGAGTCATATACGTATAAATTGACACTTTTGCACGACTTTTTCACATTCTCGTATAATTTTACGGTGATTATTTCTTATTAAGGGGGAAGAATCCTAAAGTTTGAATTCATGAAAAATATCTTTGACACTTTGTGCCACCCATTACTTGTCTTGAAGCATAAACCGATGGTGATTCAAAATGAACTGCATCAGAACCAGATGCTACTGATCAATTGTCTGCCAAATATTGAAGTTAATGCACATTACATTAATTATAATGAGATACAGAGTAATGTATATTATTGACTACATGCATGTTTCTACAAGAAGTCCTATAGCAGAAAACAAAATTTCCAGTCACTTCAATTTAATCATTCTTAAATTAAAAACTTACATTAGTTCTTGCTTCACTTTCCAATCCAAAACTTTTTTGGACCACACACAGCAAATTAATAATCATAATTTTAAACCGAGATAGAGTGACTAGATATAATTATTACATTGGCCCATAAGAAGAAAGTGTCGACTTATTTATAATGATATAAAGGGTACATAATTATACTTAGAATCTTTCGGTGAATATTAAGTACATGGAGTAAAAGTTTAAAACTTGTTATTTTCTGTTTGAGAACAACTAAGTTAATGATAATATAAAATTTCATTAACTTTATATTTATTTGACATGTGACTTATTTCACTCATTTCAACACTCTTTTCACATGTCATGCTTGACACATGCACAATTGTTGTTCTTTAATTTGACATTCTTTCTAACGTGTAGAGTATTTATCTTCCACACACGGACCGTTGCAGACAAGTTCATGTGCAAGTCAACATAAACGAGCTCAAACTTGCATCAAAGCCAATTGGGATACTATATTGAATTTAATATTTGGTTACACATAATAGTTTGTGCTTCCATTATTAAAAGATTAATCTAGTTAATTAATAGACTTGCACCATTATATATGGTCTTCAACTTCATATTTATTTGATCTAAAATTTATTTCACTCACTTTAATAAAATGCGTTGTTGATTATTTTTTCTATATGTTCAAATTTTTAACATTAACAATCCTATGAGCAAGACTTTCACAATAGCTAGCACTTCTTGGGTCCCCCTCCCCGTATATTGGACAAAAATTGAAGTTGCAGGTTAAGCAGTATCGGTGATGTTGCTAGAAATCATAAAGAATTTGGTTAGCATGTAGCTATAGGAGGGTGGGATGGGCGTGTGCGAGCCTCACTGAGCTTTGGAGTTTGAGATCGGGTCTTTTTTTGGCTAAATTTTTGGCTTGTAGGAAGATTATTTTGGAAGTTGATACGAACTCTATAGTGTCTCTTTTCTATTTACTTGATTGTGATTCTCATCCTTGGAGATTTTTTGAATTATTTGAAGTGCAAAAAAAGAGCTGCATGTTTTGAAGATTTCATTAATTCTTCTTCAGATTGACAAGAAAGCTAAAAGAGTGACAAATTTCCTTATCAAATTTTGTTTTGCTAACTATTTGGATTATAATATTGCTATTCACCCTCTTGTGGGTGCTCTTTCTTTACTCAGACTGTACTGTTTCACTTAACTTTGTGATGAGTTGGCCTCCCTAATGTCTTTATAGTATTTGTTTGGGTAAAATACTTGGGGACCCCTTGGACTT
>JAYMTK010000399.1:0-23112 GCA_036897405.1 Pelargonium myrrhifolium
AATTAAAAAAATATTGATTTTTTCGGCGGAATTTTGGTTTCTTGAGGGCACTTTAGTGCAAATGTGTTTCAAATGAGAGTACTCTAGTGAAAATGAGTTTCAAATAACGGTGCCATTTTGTAATTACCCTAAGGGTAAAATTGATATTTTTTAAAGTTATACAAGCATGTGCATGACACATGATGAGAAAAAGTCCATTTCCGTTCATTTTAACTGACGAATCAAAAATTGGATAATTTAGTGTACTCTTAAACACGTTTGGCAGCTTGATGACACCTTTGTGCAAATGAGTTTCAAATGAGGGCACCATTCTGTAATTTCTCCTTTGGGTTCAGTTGTACCATTTCCAGTCAAAGTTGACATAATAACTATCTTTTTTTATATGCAAGTCATGTGACCTCTCTGCTCATTCTTCTCTTAGTATGGCCTGCAAAATTGGGCTCTCAAAAGTGAAATTTCCTCCGACACCGAAATTAGATTCTATTTAACGAGTATAAGAGATTCTCTAGTGAACTACTCTTAACCTATACTACTTGTCTTGCTCTGTTTATATTGTTTAACCCCATTTGTTTTACCTTGTTGTCCTTTGACGGCTAATTGCGCCTTCTAGGTCTTTCGTTTGGGTTGTGGTTAGAACTTGATTGCTTTTTTAGTGACACGTGACTCATTTTTTTTAAGACCTTCAATACCCCCTAACAAGCAGGTCACGAGGTTGGTGATTGTGGATCCCCTAGAAGTGGATAGTTGGACTATAAGGAAGGCGATAAGGTGAGTTGTCAGAAGAGAGTTGGGGAGATTAGTAGTGGAATCACATATGCACTTTCTAATATCTTGATGTTTTAAGGAGGTAAAGAGAAGTCGGGGCGTTAGGAATTCTTCTCGAAGGATAGTCTAGCGTTAGTTAATAGTTTTGTTGTGTGGGTTTTTTTTTATAATTATATTTATCGATTTGCAAATTAAGTGGCTCATGAAATTGTTAAGTTCTTACTTCTTTGTATGATGCGAGAATTAGGAGTGATAGTACTTTCGGCCAACATAGTTGATGTTTTTTTTTTTTTTTTAAGAAAATGTTTGCTGAAAATACAAATATGCTCATCTTATCATTCAGTTCAAGATGCTACTCATACTTGTACCCAAACCGCTTTATGAGTCAACGTACAACACGGAGCAGCTGAAACTAATATGTTGCAAGACAAAGAGTACACACAGATAACACCTCCGTTCATTGCAGGGGCATGATCAGTTGTGTGCACGATAGAAGCTAAACGAATCGGGACCGTTTTCATTAGTGGGGCCCAATAAACACACGGTGTAGATGCATGGAACCTGTGTAATACATTGTGACTCATGTGTCCCCATTTTATCTTGTCTCCGAAGCATCGCTTCTTCGTCTCTCTCAGATCTCTGCGTGTGAATCCATGTGATTTGTGATCATTTGTTTCCTTTATGTGAAAAGCCTGCGGGATTCCCCTCTTTTTCTCTTCACTCTCACGTTTCCAGAAATTTTATATTTTCCCGGAAAATCCCTGCATTTTCCTGGAAAATTTTGGGCTATACATTTCTGGCTCAAACTTTCCTTCGACCCCTCAATCATCTCTGTACGTTAGCCATCTTCTTACTCCCTTATTTTCCTCAGTTTGTGTACTAGTTTGATCTTCGTTTTCTAGGGTTACGGTGATCGGTGTTATTGAACTCTGTAATTTGATTTTTTATGGTTTCCTCAGTTTAATTTGCTGTCGTTGCTGTTTTCTGTGTTTGTCTGGTTCTAGGGTTTTGTTTGCTCTCTAGGTATCCCAATTTGGTTGAAAAAAAATTCAAGCTTGATAGGAAATTAGGATCAGAAATCGGATCATATTGATTGGGTTCAAACTTTTTTGAGGGCTTGGGATTTGATAGATGGATAAGGAAAAATCTCCGGGACACAGTGGTGGGTTTCCGCCGCCGCCGCCTGGGCGTTTTTCGGGTTTCTCCGCCGCCAGTAACGCATTTGGTGGTTTGTCGTCTGATGCGAACCGGTTCAGTCATGATATTAGCAGAATGCCCGATAACCCACCGAAGAATATGGGTCACCGGCGTGCACATTCTGAGATTCTCACTCTTCCTGATGATATAAGCTTTGATAGCGAGCTTGGTGTAGTGGGCGGGGCAGATGGGCCTTCGTTCTCCGACGAGACGGAAGAAGACTTGTTCTCCATGTATCTTGACATGGACAAGTTCAATGCCTCTTCTGCAACATCTGCCTTTCAAATGGGTGAGACTTCCTCTGGTGGTGTGGGTGGGCAAGCACCTGCACCGGCACCAGGAGCTTCTGCTGAGAATGTGGCACCTCCTGATAGGCCCAGAATCAGGCACCAGCACAGCCAGTCCATGGATGGGTCCACCACTATCAAGCCGGAGATGCTCATGTCAGGCTCTGAGGATGGTGCTGGAGCTGATACCAAGAAGGCTATGTCAGCTGCTAAGCTTGCAGAACTTGCTCTTATTGATCCCAAGCGTGCAAAAAGGTATTTTGTGTCTAATATTCCATTATGTGGCATAATTTCTTTGTGGGATGAGCTGATTATACTTTAACTCTATGAGCAACATATGGATTCTGTTTTCGTTCTCTAACCAATGCAATGATTTTTGCGAATAGGCACACTCTTATCCATGTGATTAATCTAAAATCTTAATTGTTAATGTTCATGCCATTGATAATTCCGCTTGATGAATTGATAAGTTCTCTTTTATCATTGTTGAACTTATATTTTGCAGCCTTTGAATTTTTGCAAGCTTGAAGCAATAATTATTTTTTTAGTAGTAATGATTTCTAGATAGTGTGCTCTGATTAGATTCTAAAGGAGGGAATAAATTAGAACAGTTGCGAGCATATGGAAGACAGAACACCATATGCATTACATTATGAGGAGATGTTGAGACTGAGAAGAATCACTATAGGTGCCGACCAAATTGACTACTGGTTTAGCTTGTGTTTACACGATTTTATCATTTTAAGAATCAGAATGCCAAAATTTTCTGAGGTTTTTGGGTTCATCATATCTTTATTGAGTAGTATACTGCAAATAAACTAACTCTTCATACCTCTCTATTTTCTTTTTCTGTCTTAGTGCCCAACTGGATCTTTTTCTTTTTCTTTTCTTCTGAACTTTGTTCTTGCAACTTGCAAGTACCCAATGTTGAGATAGATGACTGGCGGCTTTAAATAAGATGGGATAGATCCTTTTATAGAGTCAAATTAGAAGTACAATGTATTGCAATCATAATAGTAGCTATATGCTCGCACACTTTTGTTTACTTCTTCTCTAATTTTAAAAAATAAATAAAAAGATTATTCTTAAAAGAAAAATGAGCCACATATGAGAAATGTAAAAGGTGACGGGCTTAATGGACTACCAAAAATTATAGTCAGTATTGAAAGTAGTTGAAAAATATGAAGTCTTTTTTGAGTTCAAACAGAAATAATAATTTGGCACCTTTATTTACCTGATACATCTGGTATATCCTAAATACAAGTTCCCCTATACAAAGTTCTTGGGTTTTATATTTTTCAGGAGTGATTTGTGTTTTTTAAGCAAAGTGAAATCTGCCTCATGATTGACTTGACTCTGTTCCTTTTGTCTCTGTGAATTATGATTATTCAGACTCTCTCAACCCCTTTCATTATAATCCATTCCATTGTATATAATACTTATCACAATAATCATATAATAATGAAGTGCATTTTGTGTTTCACTAGCAATTGAGCTTATATACTCTTTTTTTTGCATGCTATAGGATATGGGCTAATAGACAGTCAGCTGCAAGGTCCAAGGAAAGGAAGATGAGGTACATAGCTGAACTTGAAAGGAAAGTACAAACCCTGCAAACAGAAGCAACCTCATTGTCAGCTCAATTGACTCTTTTGCAGGTAATTGACTCTGTTTAGCATATGTTTCTCATATTATGTCTGACCTTCAGTCTAATTGAACTTTTGTGTCTGCTATGTTTGTGTGGCCAGTTAATGGTTAAATGTGGCTAAACAAAATATTACTCCATTCTTAGTGTAGAAGAAATCTTATACAACAAATATGTCATTTGACTTATTTCTTCTGGATTTCTTTTGAACAGAGAGATACAAATGGTTTGACTTCTGAAAATAGTGAGCTGAAACTGCGTTTGCAAACAATGGAGCAACAGGTTCACTTGCAAGACGGTAAGATAAAGCCAAGTATATTAGTTATTTTTCTTCTTACTGCCCCTTCACTTTTCTCTCTTTCTGAAGTGACATTTTTAATTGATTGTGTTGAATTGTTGACCTTAAATGGAAATCTCATCAGTAGAAATGTTTGAGTGGTTGCTCATTGTTTGTGTTCTACATTTTAGTTTCTAGATATGTATGATAATATTTCTTACACATTTGAGATTTATCAGAACTCAGAATCTGCATTGACCATTTTTTTTCATAATGTGTTTTTCTGGATGTATTAATTGATTATCTGTTTTTAAACTTTGTGGTCCTCTATTTTCTTCGAATCTATTATTTCTTTTACAAAAGATTTCTCTGAAGGGTTGAATGCTTGTGCTGTTTAATTCTCTTTTATCACAAGTATTGGAACATGATAATATGATCTTGCACACTTGACAATGATATGGCAGTTAGTTAAGAAAATAATAAAATTGTGACTTAAAGATCCATTGGTGTTTTTTTTAATCTCAAGAATGTTACTCAGCAGTGCAAATATGTTTACAGGGTAAGCATTCACTGACAAATAGTAAGTGTGTGTAATTCAATAGTTGTATTTGTCAAGTATATGTGTTGCCTAAGAAAGCTTCTCCTTCGTATAATGAATATTAATGGGTGTGACAAGGTAGGATAAGCGAGTTTCATTAGTTTAACCCTATTATATTTGTTTGATACTATGTTTCTATTTTTCATTCTTCTCTCATCTATTCTTGCATATAGAGAATGCGTTCATTTGATTTCATCTCACTTCCTCATTTTATCAATTGACAAACCTGCGTGTATGTACAAAAAGAGTGTTGTAGATGCTAAAATGAAACATGTAAATATGTATTTACATGTGTTCTGAAGCTCGTGCCCTCTCTTGTACAAATGCTATTTTAATGGTTTCTGTGTCTCATATAAAAGTTTCCAAGTACAGCCTGTATGCCTCTAGCTGCTTTCAGTTTCAATTGTAGTACTTAATGTCCATTGAAAACCCAAATGATGCTGGATGATTTTTAAGCAAGTAGCATGTGAAAAGTTTGTATTGATGCATTAAAATATGTGGCATGTGCACACTATTGAACCTTATTTATCCCAAAGGGGTTTAAGAGCTGCTAGATCTACTTATACATGATTTCCAAATCAAAATTGTTTAAGTTGACTGCTGTTATTACTTGCTTGTAGTAATATTGTTTTCTATTTTGTTTGTGTCTGATAGCATTAAATGATGCACTGAAAGAGGAGATCCAGCACCTGAAAGTTCTTACAGGACAATCTGTTCCAAATGGTGGACCAACGATGAATTATGCCTCTTATGGAGGTGGCCAGCAATTCTATCCAAACAACCAAGCCATGCATACACTTTTCACTGCTCAACAGTTTCAACAGCTCCAAATTCAATCGCAGAAGCAGCAACATCAACAATTTCAGCACCACCAGCTGCAGCAGCTTCAGCAGCAACAGCAGTCGGGGGATGTGAAGATGAGAGGACCAAGCCAGAAGGACAATGCATCAGATGTAAACCCTCCTGCATCAAAGGATTGAAAATCATACCAGCAGACCTGGGAATTGAAGGGTCAGTTAATGTTCAAAATTGTGTTTGTCTAAAGCGTCTTGTTTTCATTCTTTTCTCTACCTTTCACCTGAAGCCTGCGTAGGAACCACAGTTATCTCATAGGCAGCTTTACATTTAATTTTAGTTAGAGATTGAATTCATGGGATATATTTGTAATATGTTATAGTTTTCTATTTAGCACCTTTGCTGCAATCAGGAGGGTCTTTCATTGGTGGTTGCTGATGTGTAATGCATATTTGCTGTTTTGTTAATACCTCTCTCTCTGGTTTGATGACTCAGTTTGGCATCCCTCTTTTGAAAAGAATGTTAAAATTGACACTCCCACAACTTTTATATTTTGCTTGATGCTTTGATGTTCTACTTACGGATACTGAAAACATCAATGTGATATAGGATTCTCGTGGAATCTGAGTTATCGATCTTCAGGGACTAACTGTTTGTCGTTTATCTACTCCTAAATATGACTACATTTTCATCTCATTATTCATGATCTGCGCCAGTTGAATTTTCGTCATTCATGAAATGTCGCAACATCTCTCAGCTCTTCAAAACCCTTCTCTTTGTTCCTGACGATCTCCACATTCCATAGATTTTCCTCCATTTTGCTGTCTGGACTGATACTCTGGTACCAATTTTAGTTATCAAGATTTCTAATCAACCAAGCACACGGCAATCCACAGCCAAAGATAGCTGAAATGTAATCAATTCACACAATCACTTGCACCCTCTCTGGATCTTCAAGAAGTTCAATTTTATTTCATTTTCTAATGCCCTAAAATTTTGCAGAAAATGAATCTAATACAGTTTCTTATGCTGTCGTGGCTAACTACTAAAAAAAGTCACAACTGCAGTAACTTGCTTAACAAGGAAGATGATCAAAACGACAATCTAGGAAGTAGATACAATTGTCTTATGATCTCCATCTTTTTCTTCTAGTATTGAGAACTTGACCTCATAGACATGTTCAAGGGTTCATTTCTTTATCTACCAGAGCAAAATCTACACATTTTATTTTATTCAATTTCAGTTCTGGAGAGGAAATTAATAAATAATCTACATGATGGAGTATCCCGGCCCACCACCTCCTTCTGGGACTGTCCAGTTAATATTTTGCTTTGGATCTTTGATATCACATGCCTGAAAAAACAATATTTAAAGTCAAGTTATTAGTGCTTCCTTAGGAGGCAAGAGAGGGTCATATATGTAAGTATGTAACATGGTCAAAGAATATAAATCCAACACTTTATACTATTTTTCACACAGAATGTATTATTCTACAAATGGAAGGAGGATTTGGATGCACAATGTACATACATGATGCATGCTGAATTACTGATATACAGAAAGAGATGGTGCAAACATGCTGTATACATTGCAGCTTAAATAGTCGATTCAATCTGTTCATAGCTAAACTAGGCAAAACAATATCATGCAAATGCATACACACAATATGCATAGGACCTAGTTCAAGTTTATAATAGCTAGTTTTGATCAAGCGATCAGTAGATAGGTAAACCAAAGCCATGCCAGAGGAAACCCAAGTCATGCACATATCTTTTCAAGAATTACATGTGTTTTTAATGTTAACTAAGGATGTTTACATGCACATTTTGAAGTTTCAATCTGGACCATCTCAAGGAGATTATATGATAAGAAATAGAGTTATGCATGATCAGCATTGTCAAAGTTACACTTGTGTTTGTGTTGAACATGGCCTGTATACCATAAAACCATGACAAAAAACCATATAATGCACATACATGCATTGCATTATTTACTTATTTGTCTCTATTTGCATATGCACATGCACGGGAACATGGTGTTTCCAACAAGAATTCCCAACAACCTCTACAGTGGCTTTATATGTTACCTTGCAGTGTAGACAATTTTGAGCATTAATATGCAACTTCAGGTTATTCTCTTCATCTGGGACATACCTAAAGATCCAGACGAGAAAGGCATAAGAGACACTAATTTCAAGAGGATAACTCTAGACAGGCCACAATAGAAAACACATTACTCGTATACACGTGCAGGACAATATCGTGACTCCGGTCCGGCATACTCTGGCAAGTTCACTATTTCAGGAATCTTAGGGTCCCTCAAGCGAAGATGAGGCGGCTGGTCATGTTCATGATTTGTATTGCTCCTAAGAAAGAAAGAACGATAACTATATTATTAAAACATCTGAATAAATTAGAGAATATTCGCGTTTCTTTCTAACTGATTGTCCGACCATTTCAGTTGTAAAGTAAATGGACAGAGAACAGAGAAGAAGTAATGTAAAGGATGCATGAATTTCTTTATGCTTGTTTGATGTACAAGAAGAAACTAAAGGTCATTGAATTTCTTATATCAGTAATGTAGCAATTTTTTTACAAACTGAGGATGTCATAAATAGAACAAGCCTCTTGAAAAACAGGTGGTTCAATTTAATTATTGTTACCCTCTTCATCACAGAATTCAAACTGGCCTCAACTTTTTTGTTCACAGAGAAAAAGTTAGCTCCTAGTCATTATTATTTCCTTTATCATAAAACTGGGATTATGCACTACTAATTTGTATGGTGTCCTGACTTTAGACATTTTGTAACATTCCTTATAATATATTGAATTTTAAATATATTACAAACTCGAGGCCAAGGGTGGATTCAAGCAATGGAATAACTAGTCCATCTAAAACCAAAAACAGGTTTAAAATAATAATGTTCTGGTACAGCTGTACAAAAAATGATGCTATATAAGTGGGGCTCATATTACTTGTCTGACCAGTTTTAATAGAGATGCACTAATTAGAAAAAGACAAGTTCATAGTTCAAAACCTGTGTAGAGAGGTTGGCACGTCAAAAGATAAAACCCCATCTGGCTTTGGATATTCAATCGGAGAATGTAAACGCGCAACCTGCAAATTGAAGAACGCACCAATTAGTAGATTTCAGGAATCTATTACAGGCTATTAGAATACAATTAAATTCAGTTCTATTATAGTATTTCTGATGAGAGCATCTGGAGTGCAATCACAATTCAAAGCTTCTGCTACATCCATCAGAAGACCACCAACTTGAACAAAAATGATGTAGATATTGATGCAGCAGATTTTTTATCATTTGATCAGAGCGTTTACTTTCAAAAGTTGACTATGATGTCTTGTGGTCGAATAATCATCCTAATTTCACTAATTGCTTATGTCTCTGTATGAGTAGTTTAACAAATAGGAAGAGAAAGTATCTTATAATTGTGACAAAGTTATGCCCTAACATGCTTCTGCAAGTGCATATATACAAAATATTGATTGTATGCATGTGTATTTGTGTGTGTGCCCTCACATTTGTTGATTCATGATCAGGTTTGCCGTGCTTCATTGTGAAGGGTAACCTCCCTTTCAGTATGTAGCTGCAAGACCAATCCCAAAAAAATAATAATAAGGCTTCAACAAAAAAGAATGAAATACTGCAAAATCTATGAGCAGTCAAAGTTAATGAAATAACAAGCACAGAAGGGGGCTAATACTTGGGACTTACTGTTCTAAACCACTTATGGCCAAGCCAGGAAGAAGCCCGTATTCAAACGCCTGCAGAGAACACAGATACTATTGGATAAAAAACAAGACTTTCAAGATTACCCCCATACTTCTAATTGAATGAAGTAACTCGGAATTAGCACATTCACGATGCACTTCTCAGATTGATAAGAAATTGATGAATTTCAATAATTGTGAGATTCGTGACAATACTATTTATTGAAAGGTAACCTATTTGATAATGGTAAATCTAGCAGTTGCTTAAGAATTGAATAGGACAGCAATTTGAGGGTACTAATTAGGCAGGTCAGAGAGAAAAAAACTAACAGGTCGATAGTTCCGCGCTCTGTGGAGCTCTTCCCATATCCATGAACTTCTTAAACTATCCCAATAGGTCTCCAAATTCAAACCCTTTTCAAGAACATTAAATGCGGCTTCTGCTGCTAGCATTCCTGCAAGAATCATGTAAATTCAGGAACAAATTTGAAACTTGAGCAACTGCTGCAAATGCAAATAGAAACGTTTTGGAAGAAATTAGCATTACCCTAAGTTGAAATTAAATCTTCTAGGTACATCACAAACAATCTAACCTTATTACAATAATCCCAAAGGGCAGCAACATACAAAACTTACAAGAGAGTAGGGTACTTTTCCATGGGGGTTAAAAAGCAAAATGACTCGTGCATACTCAAACAGAAGGCAAAAACATACAGCACATCAGCAATATACTAAAAATATGGTTGACCAGAGCAGCAGAACTACATAATAAGACTAAGAAAATGGAAGAAAATAAACAGAAGTAGAAGTTGTTGATTCAGTATGTTATCATTTGAACATATTCAAGTGAGAGGAGCAAGATAAGAATAGGGAAGCCATTAAGATTTGAGTTAGTGGCACCTGATTTCATTGCTGTATGAGTTCCCTTTATCTTTGGCACGTTTAAGAAACCAGCCGAACATCCAATTATTGCTCCTCCAGGAAAAACTGGATATGGAATAGACTGAAATTTAACTAGCACCAAATTCATATTTGTATCACATCAAGAAATCAACAGAAAAGCAATCCATAGTATATATTTGGCAGCCAAATCATCTTGGAAGAATGAAGACTGATGCTGCATGTGACCCTTTAAGACCAACTCAAATGATAACTATATGCACCCAAGATAATGACAATCACTCTAGGAATTGGTTGAGCACATGAAATCTTCTGTATGAAAGCGGACTCGAAATAGCAGATGATGCAGGACATGTGAGGAAAATCTGAGATAAATTTCCACCGACTTGCTATACAGATGTTAAATTCTGTCTAATAAAAGATGGATCGTGACAGACCTGAAAACCACCTTCATTCAAAGTGCGAGCCCCATACTGGAGGACAGTCCCACCCTCCAGAAGTGGTTTGATAGCAGGATGATGTTTTAGTTTCTGTCCAAAGGAAACCAAAACAAAAATACAGCATATATAAATTCTATAAATTATGCAACTGGCCAAATATTATAAGAACCTACAATTCTATTCTATAACCTTTTTCTACACAACAGACAGTCTTTCCTATATAATTGCATATTTTAGATCAGTGAGCAATCAAACTTTAGTCAGCACAGTTGATATTAGAAGAGCCACAACTATACATCTGTAAATTTTCCTATGATCTAGAGGTAATATTTATTGATCACCATTTACATATGAACAAAAACCAACAAATACACAGTTATCAATGGTACGGACATGGTAATGCAAAACAATGTTGGAGGACAGGCATATCATGATATTGGAAAATCAGCATAGCAAATTAAAATAAAAGAAATATGGAAGCATACACACTCACGCTCTGATAACTAAATGCCCATTTATGACTGCAATACGTTAAGGAGCGTTCCGATTCCAGAATATGTTTGAGTTTGGTGAAGTGAAGTGAGTAAAGTTAAGGAACATAAATGCACCAATACCAAAAACATGGGATATGGACCACTAGCACATGGTGATATTAGTCACAATTCAGTATGCCATAACATATAAAATGATCTTAGTTTAGATATGCTTAATCAGTAAGACCACAAATGAATTGGAAAGAGCTGTTGCAAAACCTTGTTCTATAGCAATACCTGGCAATTTCTTCCGAGAATCCAAAATGATTATTTTTGTCTGATTTCCTAGAATGTATTGATGGTACCGTGTTCTTAAATAACTACATCATAGATATGGGCGTGTGCATTTGATGTGAATGAAAAGGGGGTAAGAAAAAGGTCATGTGTATGTTTAGGTGTTTCCCCAATCTTTCTAGATAAAAATATACGTTGAGAAAAAGCAATGCTGATTCCTGGATGAGTTGCTGTGGACTGATAATTTACAGACAAGCCACAGAAAACAGGGAAAAAGAAATAGACACTCTGTCTGCAAAAATACAATGCAAGACGAGTAATTTTACCATGCACTTCAAATCAAGACTCAAGTTCTATACGACTAATAAAAAGACGAGATTTACCTGAAACTCCTCGTACGGGTTCAAGAAAGGGTTGTGATAGTTCAAAGCAACCACAAGGCCAATACAAACCTGTAAGCTCAACCAAAGAGAATAGTGATGGATTAGCAACCTGAACAAGGAATCTTGTAAAAACAATACAAACGAATGATAATGTTCGAACCTCTAACAAGGAACAGCAATAATAAATATTGAGTCTATTAAGTAGCAAAGCAATAATAAACCAATAACAAAGCAAAGTACATCAGAACTGCAGTTCACTTCAAGTGGCTTTCAAACATTAAGTGAATACCCCAATTTCTGATGTCAGCATGCGGAACAAATCCAGAAGAAAAAAAGAAGTATGATGATGGCAACAAGAAGAAAGCCATCTGCAACAGTTATAGCTGCCTTGAACACAAGACTTGTACAACAAGACTTTGGTTCTTAAATGTTGACTGGAAAAGACAGCAGCAATATAAACAATGGAGGTCATAATAAGAAATATTCTTTGATATAACATGCTGCAAACCCAGTTTGTAAAGAGCAAGCTATTTGACTGTATTCACAAGGTTTTTCTGAATTAATTCCTATCTACCTTTAGAAAAGTACAAAGAAAAAAGTTTTGAATATCATACTAGTTCAATGTATGGTCCAAATTCAGGTGCAGATATGGCCCAATAATTGTCTAACCAGACTCATTCCTTTTGACATCAACACAACAAGAATACAGGATCCGGTGCCAATATAGTCTTCTATCAGTTTGGTAATGTTTTTACCATCAGAACAAACACACAGAGTCAATTTAGCACAAAGCTATAGGGGGAGAGAGAAATAGACTTATATTGGACATGTGGTAGGAAAGTAATTTTATTTCTTATCTTACCTATATTTAAGTTATTTGTGTACATTAAATGCAAGTCTTTGACATTAGGACCCCACAAAAGAAATTCTTTGGTAACGAATCAATCCAACATTCCAACTCAATGATCAGAAAATCAAATTTACAGAACATTTGTTTATCAAAGAAATGAGATGGATCAAACACCAAACAAAGAACTCAATTCACTAAACAGAAATCCAAAATGTTTTAAGTACATCCTTAACATCCTCACCCCAAGCTACTCAACCACGGGCAATAGAAATTGTACAGAAGCTAATAAAATCACAGCCAAATGGAGGAAAACGAAGTGAACAAAACATATGATACCATTCTATCTTTCATGTGGTACACAAACGATCCACCATATGTGTTGTGATCCAAGGGCCAACCCAAGGTGTGAAGCACAGCTCCAGGTGTATGTTTTGCCTCATCAATTTCCCAAACCTGAGTATTATTAACACAGTAAAATTTAGGAACACGCCAGAAGATATATTTGGTATGCATAAAGTGTATGAGACCAAGGAGATTCTCCATCTCTACACTCCTAAGGAAAACCAGAGAAGATTTACTTGGGTGGTTATGCTTGATAAATTGTGCCAACTAATAATGATATCTTGAAGATACGACTACAAACAAAGAAGTAAAAGGAACCTTTTTCTATTGTGACAAAACAAAGTCTATTGAAAGACCTAATAATTATGTGAAGATTACTTTTATGAAAAAGGGTGGCCTAGTGCACGAGGCTCCCACATTGTGGGGTATGGGGAGGGTCATTTATGTATGCAGTCTTACCCCTATTTTTGCAAGGTCACAAAGCAGCAACCTTAGTTGCGCCAAGGCTCACCGTCATGTGAAGATTATTTTTATGAGAACCAAAATGGGATGAGATATCAGTAGCATAAAGACACACAGAGGGAGCGTTTCTAGGGAGTGGCTCCTGCTGCAACTAACCATGAAAACAACAAAACCATTGATCTAAAATAAATATCAGCATACACTAAAAGTATCTGAGTTATCTAGTTTGTTGTGATTTGAAACACAGTCTACAGTAACATATCCCAAAGGGAAAGAACTTAAATTACTGAAAAATCAATTCCAGTTTTAACTATGATGTAGAAAGAAAACCTCTTTGATTCCCAAAGCATAAGTCTGGTGTTGTGCATGCCCCTTCTCTCTCAAGTTGTATTTCTTCATTATTTTCTGTAACAAGGGAAAAGATGTGCCTTTATATGAAATGCTAAAAGGTACAGAATGCAAGTTTAGGAGAACTTCTGCAACCAACTTCAGTCACCAAACCTCCGACAATGATCCTCGACATCCTTCAGCAAAAAGTATTACACGCCCTGCATAAATCTCACGTGTTTAAATCTGTATATGGAAGCTACAACGACATTATAATAAGTCTATCATGCTAGCATGGCATATAAGTATCCATGGGTAACGTGTTGACTACAAATAGGCAATTATATACATAGGTAGACATCAATAAACAATTAAACATTATAGTAATTCAATTCACAAGCAGCCATAGATTTGTGGGTCTAGCATACTATGAGAATAAGCTCAAATGGCAAAACATTATAGGCTTGAGGAAATTCCAAAGCAAGAATGTGATCACATTTGTTCCTTCCTTCCTTCCTTCCTTCTACACAGAGACATATGCAAAGTTTTACCAAACAGGAATTTTCAACGTTCACTTGCTCTTCATTCATTAAGAATGTATACACAGATAAAACTAAAATACTGCAATGAAAATCATAAGACAGTGCATGAATAAGGCTTGGAAAAAAAAAAGTCTACAGGTAGATCCAAATCTGGGTTATAGAAACTAAAACATATAAATAAAATGATTATTACTTTCATACAAATTTCAAATCTTATTCGGGTTCACATTACAGTGGAGTTTTCAAAATTAATGTAGTTCTAGAGGCTTTAGGCAGAACTAACCCTAATATTCACATCTTATTTGGGTTCACATTACAGTGAAGTTTTCGAAATTAATGTAGTTCTAGAGGCTTTAGGTAGATCTAACACTAATATTCAAATCTTATTTGGGTTCACATTACAGTGAAGTTTTCAAAATTAATGTAGTTCTAGAGGTTTTGGCAGATCTAACCCTATCCTGATTAGGTATCATGGATAAATTATTTGATGACTTTTGCGATGACTATACCAACATATGGTGACAGCATGGCTGCCAAACAAGCTGAGAGTGGTCCAATTGTTCTGCCTAAAAGAGAGAACCTACCTCTCAATTCAACTCCACGCTGAAAAGTATCTTTCCTTGAACCATCTTTCGCAACTCCCATATCATTTGTTCCAATCCCAATAACCTTGTCATTTGCATCATATAATACCTGAAAGTGAATTAAATTTGTAAATACAAGTATTTTGGCAGTTTGTCAGCAGCCCCAGGGGCATTAAGTAGGAGCACCTCACTGGCAGCAAAGCCGGGATATATTTCTACTCCTATTTCCTCCGCTTTTACTCCCATCCAACGGACTAATTGACTCAAACTGCATTATAAGAACCACCATAGTAAGTTTCATTATAGCAATTGATGAATGATAACTTAGAATGCAAAATACAGGGATAACCAAATGGAAATGCAAACAAGAAGGATTGTGGTTCGAAAGATAGAGCAATAACAAAAGATTGCAAAACATGAAAATGATCACATAGTTTTCTTTCATCTGATGATATCTACCTGAAGTAGACTCAGATTGCAGCATTCTTTCTAACTTTAGACTCGTGCTAAGTAATAACATAGCAGCCCAGTCTTGTGACTCAAGAACAGTGTCGTTAAGTAAGATTTCAAGAGGAAATGGTATATTGTTACTTATTATGAGAAATACAAGGCTTAACACATCACTTGAAATCTTCCACATGTTTGTATGACTCGGTCTGCCATAAACAGTAAAATACTGGCCAGGCAATAGATCACTAGCTACGCATTTGAACAAAATTCCTAATTGAATGGTTCAAGCATTAAGCCCACCTTGCATAACTACCTTATGACATAATTTCCTTTGTTATCAAATGGAGATGGAAGTGAGAAGGCACGATCCTTTGTTAGATACAAAAACTTGTCAGAAGAAACAGGGACAGAGATTGGTGCCTGTCAAGACAATTAACAAAGGAGTACTTGAATCAAAAGAAAGTAAAAGGTATTAAACACTTACTCCCTCCGTCCCAAATACTGATTCTTATAGTAATATTCTTCCATGAACACACTACAACTGTGATTCATATACAAAGAACCCACAATGGTCAAAAAGGAAGTTCACTCTAAAAAGACTATCTATTTCAATAACTAACTATATGAAAGGAAATAGAAACTACTAAACAGCACCTCTTCCTGTTTCCATTGCGGTAGAAGCTCGTCCAGGGCTCGGGGCTCAAAAACATTGCCAGATAGAATGTGCGCGCCTGTAATCAAAGTAGGAATCACATCTAGAACTTGTCCAAAAGACACAAATATGCTTGATTGATATCGAAATTTAGCACCATATTGCAATTTGAATAAAACAAATGTCACTAACTTCCACAAAGATATCAAGAAACAAAACATACCTACTTCAGCTCCTTTCTCAACAACACATACTGATAAATCAACATCATTTTCACGGCACATTTGCTTCAACCGTATCGCTGCCGATAACCCGGCAGGTCCAGCCCCAACAATAACAACATCATACTCTATCGACTCTCTGTCCGATTCACTACTGAAGCTCCTAAATCCGCCCCCAAGAAAACGAACCCTTACAATCCGATTCCTATTTCGTTCACAATTCCTCAAATTACTAAATTTAAACCCATACCCAGATGAGCAAAACCCTCTGAAACTAGACTGTGATCCTAAAGAGCTAAAATTTACACCAAAACGGTGAGAAAATTTATGCCCAGTAGCAGCTGGGGCTGAACATGAGAAACCGGAGGGTTTTGGAGAGAAGATATGTGGTGATGGACCAAGAGCTGTGGTGTAATCAGATTCATGGCGGATATGTCTATTGGAATGAGAATTGATTGAGAAAGATGATATGGAGCTACTAAGCTTGAGTGAACAGGACTTGGATTTGGAGGAGTGTGACAGAAACCTGAGCATGATTACGAGGTCAGGACACTGAAAATACACAGATGTTCAACAATTTGGTGAGCGAGGATTGTATATTAGAAGGAAATGAATCAAATGATGTGTGCAAGGATCGTCCAACGATGAAGTTGATGATGTGTTGCAAGCTCATCAGATCATTTATGCTTATCCCCCACTTCTTGGATTAGGCCAGATTATAGTACTTCCTACTTCCTACTCTCAAAGTAAGCGGACGATTTCTCTAACGTTTTTGTTTTAAAAATAAGGCTAAAATAGTCATCATAGACTCCTCGACTCTTTCTCATTTTGGAGATTACCCGTTGAAACCGATTTTTATTTGTTTGAATTTTTTATTTTGACTCAATTTATTTGTTATTGTCGGTAATCACCTACGTGTCAGGTTAGTTGGCTCAAAACAAAAAAAATTAAAAGCCTAGAGGTTTGAAAGAAAAAGATTAGATTTCTTTTATTTTCTCCAATTTAAGGGTTGTTTGATCATCTTCTCTTCTTTTTAACCACCGCCATTATCAGCGGTGTGAGACTCCTAATCAACACCATCATCGTCATTGCTGACACTGTCATCAAATCTAACCATGTAAACACCATATTTGGCTTAGACGACGTCAGTGGTCTAATGAACGAAGAACGATGATGGAGCTTCGTCATTCAACTATTATAGATCTGCAATTTTCGTTGATGGTTCAACTGTGTAGGTGTTCAAGCTCCCCAACGTTGATGGAGGAGAATACGAGCAGACAAGGTGGCATAGAACAGCCAAAGAAGACGAGCAGACGAGAAAACGTTGATAGTGCCATTGCGAGCTCACCACCGGCGAGGATGATGGTGCCAATGAGAAGCCTCACACCACTGATGATGGTGGTGGATTGAAGTAGAGAAGATGATCAGGAAGCCCTCAAATTGGATAAGAGAAAAAAAAATGATCTCTTTTCTTTTGAACCCCTGGACTTTCGTTTGTTTTTTTTGTTGTCCAACTTACCTGACGTGAAGGTCATTACCGGATGTAACTGGTAAGTTGAACCAACATAAAATAAATAAATAAATCGAAAATTCATAGACTCAAACAAGTAAAAATCGGTTCTAATGATCATCTCCAAAATAGAATAAAGTCTAAAAGGTCTATAACCATTTTACCCTAAAAATAATTGTTTTTTATATATATATATGTTTTGTTTCTCTACAATTTTTGTTTCAAAATGCAAAGATAAATTTATACATGTTAGAGTATCCTTTAATATATAATTATGAAAGTATAAAAGTATAATTTTTTTTTTTTCTAAACCATGGGGTTTTAGAGTGGGTCCGGACTTTAGCAGTTGACATCTTTAAGCCGTTTGACCACACCCAAACTAATTCTCATTTGAGATTTGTTCGCATGTTAAGGATTTCATCTCTCTCCAAGAGTGTGTTAAGTGAAGATCGAAACCGATATCTCTTTCCACTCACGCAGCCTGTGTTAACCAACTGCGTTACTCTTATTGGGCATAAGATCATTTTTCTTCCCGCTCATATTCTCCTTGACAACATTCTAGTCTTATATTGTTATCCATTCAATTTTTCCTCTTAACATCATTTTTTGTTTATTTTACTTTTATTGTGTAAAATTATCATATAGAAATTTGCTAAGTTGGTTGTAAATGTTGTTAGCTTGATTTTTGCTGTTCTGGTATTACAAGACAGTTCAGAATATATATGTACAATGGTGATTAGTGCATATTAGTAAAAAAGAAGTTAGCTTGAAAATAGGGTTGTTGACATTGTTTTTAGTTCATACTAATGATTGAGTGAAATGTCAATACTTATATTCCAAATTTTGATGGACAATAACACTAAATCATGACAATTATCTACACTTCGTTATTTTTTAAAGCAACATAGCTTAAATTTTGGTTGGTCCACTTGCTTATCAAAAAAACAGAACCTAAATCATCAATTGGGTCACACATTAACAGTTCTCAAGTAACAAAAAAAAAAAAAACTTGCAACTGAAATAACATCAATTCGCTTCTTGTCATCTTAAAAACGATGAATGTAAATGATGTTTCATTGTAGTCCATGACTATACACATGCAATTTTAAAATCTTGATAAACGATGAGAATGATTGTTTCTAGTACTAAATTTTTGAAGAAGAGATCTCAAACGTGAGACTAAATTAAATATTATAACAATTATGCTTATACAACATTGATTTCGATCCATGTTGATTAATTCAGTTGTGTGAGTGAGGTGAGGTTTCAAGATCGATCTTTACTCAACACATTCTTGTTGGTGATAGTGGTGTAAGAGACCACTCTGATGCAGTAAGGTGAGAGTTGGTGCGAGAAAAAGTTTAGGAGGTAGAAAGTCATTACATGCTTATTAATTAGCGCACGCTAACAACATGATATTTAATTAGGTATTTGTGCTTTTGCGTGCATTTTTTTTAGGGTGGATGTGTGTTGCTGCCATGTGTGAAATTATCAACACTCTTCTTATCTTGTGCAAAACTTGAACATATGAGATCAAGGCTTTGATCAGACGGAGCTTGGAGCGATATGGGCAGGGCTCCGTATGGCCTGATAGGATAATTGGAGATTGGTGGTGGAGGTTGTCAACTATAACTATAAGGATGTACAAAGTAGTAGCAACTAGCAAGGAGGTAGGCTTACTGAGGTTGGCTATTATGAGGAACATCCGCGAGTTGATATATTATAGATAGGCTTGGAGCCTGGAGGGTGGTGTTTTGTCATTGCTATTGGGAAGCTAAAGTGTTGCAGACAAACTTACAGCTATGAGTTGGTTGTATCCGAAGATTGTTCATAGAAGGGTGTCGGATGAAGTGGCAGAGTTACTGCTAATTAATGTCGCTCAATGGGTCTCGAGTATGTTTATTTATTTATTTCTTTTTCTTTTTTTTTTGTTCACCAAATAACAAGGATAGTAGCGAGGGGTATGTTGGTGCGTGTGAGGGTGTCTCACAAGGGGTTTGGGTGGTGCTGGGATCGGCGTGAGGGGTACGGAGAGGAGCGTGAGACATGCAGTAGCGGAAAAAGGGGTTAGGCATGGCAGATCTGATCGGGGAAGACAAAGGTATTGGGAGGCGAATGACAGACCAGACGGAGGAGGTTGCGGCCAGCTTTAATTTGGGCTGATGAGGCTGGAAGAGGAGGATGATGGAGGGTTGAATATGGGGCCAGCTACACCGGTGGTGTTGCCGAACAAGAAGCGGACTGTGTGGAGAATCACATGTAAGTTTATTACTTATTCTATGATAAACTTCAAGGTTATGAGGGTTAGGAATTAGGATGGCTTCGCTGTGGAAACACTTGAATGTATTAACTGCTTTTAGATCTCTAATGTAGTCACTCGGAATGGTGAACATCGATTTGTATTCGAGTTGTACCATGAGTTGGATGCTCGCAAGGTCATCGATGGTGGACCGTGATTTTTCAACTACCAACCGTTTCTTGGGTGGGTATGGGTCAACAATCTCTTACCCGTGTGCCTAGGTTACGAAGGAGAGTACCCGTCATGGTATACATTTAAAGATGGCGTGGGACGGAAAGCACCAATAGGATTGGTGTGTCAGAGTGGGCCAACTCTGCTTTGTTGGGAGGATGGATTAGTCGCTTTGGTTAGGACATTGTGTGCCCGAAATTATAAGTTTGTGGCTTCAATACCAAAAAAATGGGAGCTGGCCGTGAAACAAGCTTAGAGTATCTTGAGCTATTAGGTTAGACTAGGTCTTGAACTAGTGTATCTTGTAACATGTTGAATGACATTTTTTTTTTGGTATGAATTGAGCTTTCATTTCAAAAAAAATCTATACTATGTATGTTAAACTTGGTGAGAAGACATTAGAGGCTGCCACATCACCAAGTTTAACAATTTTGAAGCTTCTCCTTCAATGACTTTTCAATAGCCATCGGTTACAAATTTTTCACTATTAACTAATAATATTAGAAGTGACAATCACTATTATATAAACATCATAGTACAATAGATAAGAACTACTCATCTAAACAAATTAGGAATTCCTTTAGCTAATGGAGTGCAGTAATTGAAAGGTCACACCAAAACATTTTGTTCTCCTATTTATTGATATGTTCTCATGTTCATCACATCATTCATCTTTTCTTCTTTCTACGTATATGAAATTATGTCAAAAAACATGACAAGTTCTCATATTTTTGAGGTATTTACATGTTATGATATTGTATGCAATTGAAAGTTCACACCAAAATATTTGTTCTTCTATTTATTGATAAGTTCCCATGTTCATCACATCATTCATCTTTTCTTCTTTTTAGTATCTGAAATTATGTCAAAAAACATGATAAGTTCTCATATTTTTGAGGTATTTACATGTTATCATATTGTATGCATTTTCATAATATCATGAATATCATAATTTACTCATATTTCAATCCTCATTTCTATCAACATATCATCATCATGCAATCAACTAATATATATTGTAGGAAATAAACAATGGAGACGGAATAGAGAAAAATAGTAACATTTATCTTCAATGAGAGCCCAAATCCATTGTGACTTGGTTTATCATTTTTCAATTTGTTTGTTTACAGGTAATTTTATTCAAAAGACTTGGTAATTTTAGCATAAAAAATATTTATCTTTGACTGGTAAAAAAAACTTCCTTAATTTTTCATTGTGTTACTTTATTTTATTTTTTGTGCACTTTAATTATTGGTTTTTCTAAAAAAAAGTCAAGAACATGCCCTAGGGTTTTTTTTTCTTTGTCTCTCATAATGTCCCAAACTAAATAACAAAAATATTTCATTTAAAATCAACACTTGAATACCTGATTTTTTTTTTCAAAACAAAAATACTGAACATAAATTAGTTTAGTGGTTTAATCATTTAAAATAAAAGTACATATAGTGTATATAATGTTTCTAAAATTAATGAAATACAAGATAGCACTAATCTAATTTTCAATGCTATTTTTAGTGTGATTAATCAACAAATTAAATTTACGCGCTCACCAAGTTTTATGTTTATGAGTTTCTCTGTAAATTTTCTAATAGTTATTACTTTAATGTTATTAGGAACTAATATTAATATTTTGAGGAAAAACATGGACAACTCAATTGCTTTTGGACGAAAGCGTGAATGCAAGAGCGAGACTCTTTTAGTTCTCCATTTATATCACCCTATAGTGTAATCAATTACTTACGTATAATAGCATAAATGCATTATTTTCTTCATTTTATTTGCTTTTATTTGTGTTTCTTCCTATCATATTTTCATTGAAAAAATAAGAAGAAACATATGAACATGTCAAATAATGTAAGGATTTCAAAGATTCTAAAACTAATATTCAAAATTAAGAACTATCTTTTATTAAAAATAGAAAGAAAATCACAACAAAATTTTCCCAAACAAAATCTCATTAAATCTAACATGAAAATCAAACAATACACAAAATAGAGCTCCAATTTTCAGAAAAACAAATAGTAAACTAAATCATATTAATGATAAAACACAATTTTCATATTATTATATACTAAATTAAAAAAAAACATGATTCAAATCTGTTCAAAACTCACAATTAACAAAAAAAAAAAAAATACAAAACCTGTCGAATGCTTTGGAGATAGATTGCAATTGACGACGAGTCAAGTCAGTGGTTGTGGGATTACATACGAGACGACATTTTTTTACTAATGAATTTTTTAGTTCACCAACAAAAAGACAGAGAAAAAAAAGGTTATTCGTTTTGATCATGTCAAAGAATAAGTGGAATATAATCATGTGGAGTCACTCTCAGATGAAGAGAAAAAAAATTTGGAAATGAGAAATGAAATATGGAAGATGGAAAGACAATGAAACATTTAAATAAATAGAAATAGAAGAAATAAATAAATAAATAAATAAAATAATTAATTGCATTAAAGGGTCAACTTATTTGAGAAATAGGAAAGATTTTTCAAACCAAAAAAATCAATGAGATTCATATCATTCATGGTGCATTTAGAGGTTTTTAACATGGAACGTGAATTTAGCATTCTATATTTAGAAAAAACGGAAAAAACTAAGAAGAAAAAAAGAAAAATAATAATTATCATAATTATTTCCGAATTAATTCATGATGAACAATTTTTTTGACCATTAGCTAGAATTTAGGAAATAAAATATTTCTTTATAATTTTTATTCTTTATTTTTTTGAAGGAATTTTAGTTATTTATTTTAATGATCAAAGTTTAAATTAAGTCCAGAGTAAGACAGAAAAATATATTGGCCCAATTTTTATTTTTATTGTTTATCTTATTTTTTTGTTTAATTTTTTATAATTTAAAAAAATTAATATATGAGTTGCATATATTTTTTTTTGGTAGAGTTGCATATTT
>JAYMTK010000400.1:0-23101 GCA_036897405.1 Pelargonium myrrhifolium
GTTGGAGCTCGGAGCTCGGAGCTTGGGCATCTAGAGAGCTTGGAGCTCAGAAGTCGGAGCTCGGAGCTTGGGCATCTAGAGACCATGTCCGCAGAGGTATGGTCTGGGCATGAAGTCATGTGTTCGGATGTCGAGGGGGATTCCGATTGCGTGATGTCACTATGGGGTGATGACGGCACGTGTTTCGGAACCAAACCAGTAGAGCTACAGTTCGAGTATGAGGTTATCAGGTCGAGTGTTGGGAGCAAGTCCGCGAACACGGTCTCGTCATAATAGGATGACGTGGCGCTCGGGTGCCACGTGTCGTGTTTTCATTTGTCTTGAAACATGTGATTTTTCGGGTAGCATCAAGCATATAGCTAGAACTAAGCAAAGAACAATTCCTTGTCCCTCCCAATGAAAGGAAATTTCTGTATTTGGCATGGAATCACTCACTCGCTAAGTGAATTCTAACCTCTTGAGGTTGGTTTGGTGATGCCATTAACAAACAGTATCTTCTCCACAAGTTCAACGTTTATGTTTCTGCGCAAATGTACATATATATATATTTTTAACTGAGTCACTAAGTTGAGGAACGGGTTTTGGCATTTGCCGCCAAAAAAACAAACGCGCTGCGAGAAACGCGCGCCGAATCGCGAGTTAGTTGGGGACTCATAAAGCGCGTGAAACGGACGTCATGAAGTTGATTTGTAAGTTCCTCAGCCTGCTCGGACGAGCTCGCAGCTTCGCCGGACTAAACAACGCCGCCGCTTCCTTCTCCGCCTCCGCCGCCGCTCCCGAGCTCTCTTCCGCCATGGACGAGCTCCAGTCCCTCAAGACTCGCGTATGCATCATCGGCAGTGGCCCCGCCGCCCACACCGCCGCCATCTACGCCTCCCGGGCAGAGCTCAAGCCCATCCTCTTCGAGGGATGGATGGCCAACGACATCGCCCCCGGCGGCCAGCTCACCACCACCTCCGACGTCGAGAACTTCCCCGGCTTCCCGGACGGAATCCTCGGCATCGAGCTCATGGACCGCTGCCGTAGCCAGTCCCTCCGGTTCGGCACCCAGATCTTCACCGAAACCGTCAACAAGGTCGATTTCTCATCCCATCCCTTCAAGGTCTTCTCCGATTCCAAAACCGTAATTGCCGATTCCGTCATCGTCGCAACCGGCGCTGTTGCGAAGAGGCTGGTGTTCCCCGGATCCGACGAGTTCTGGAACCGAGGGATTTCGGCTTGCGCCGTCTGCGACGGAGCGGCCCCGATTTTCAGGAACAAGCCGCTAGCGGTCATCGGAGGGGGAGATTCGGCCATGGAGGAGGCTAATTTCTTGACCAAATATGGTTCGAAGGTTTACATAGTCCACAGGAGGGATGCGTTTAGGGCTTCGAAGATTATGCAGCAGCGGGCTCTGAGCAACCCTAAGATCGAGGTGGTGTGGAACTCGGAGGTGGTGGAGGCATATGGAGGAGAGAAAGGGGCTTTGGGAGGCTTGAAGGTGAAGAATTCGGTGAATGGAGAGGTTTCTGATTTGAAGGTATCGGGATTGTTCTTTGCGATAGGGCATGAGCCTGCTACCAAGTTCTTGGATGGGCAGTTGCAGCTTGATTCGGATGGTTATGTTGTGACGAAGCCGGGGACGAGCCATACCAGTGTGCGTGGAGTCTTTGCGGCCGGAGATGTGCAGGACAAGAAGTATAGGCAGGCTGTTACAGCTGCTGGAACTGGTTAGTACACTCACTCATTTGAATATTGTTCAAATTTATGATTTCTTACTATTTGAGCTGTTCACCGTATCAATTGATGATTTCTTGTTAATATGAGCTGATTGCTTTGACAATTGATGATTTCACTTTTAGAAGAAAACATCCTAATAGGACATCTCACAATGTTCTTGTTCAGTTTACCATGATATGATACTAATACTACTGAATGCTCAATGTTGTTGGTGAGAGGTCCTGTCACCAAAATTAGGTTTTCTTGTAGTGAGGTACTTGAAAGTGGTGTAAAATTCTCCAAAATCAAATGTTATTAAACGAGCAAAGATCTACATATTACATAAGATAGGAACGAACAAAAAGCTTGTGCAGAATACGTGATTTGAAAGCCAGGGATGTTTTCAACTATAAACTACCTTTGATAGAGCTTTACCTGTTGAAGTTTGAAGACGGTTTAGGAATAGAGCGTGCTACGAACCTGATTCTCCTTTTCGAGACTCACTAAAAGCTTAGGCCTGACGATGTTTTAACAATCTGAGTCTGATTGTAGCCGTCATTGATGACTTTCGAATTATGCTCTGTTTCCATGGTAATGTTCCATGGAGCTTCCAGATAATATGCATGGTTGAAGATGATAGATCTCTTTCTTGACTCATTTTTTGGGAATGACTTGGGGCCTCAAACCTTGGATACTCAAGAGTGCTTGACACTCTTTAATTGTCAATTTAGGGAACCCACTAGGGCCTCTAAATGAGAATGGAGTTTTTTTTTTTTTACTGCACCAAAGTGGTCTCTTACACCACCACCACCAAGGATATGTTGAGTGGGGATCGATCCTGAGATCTCATTCCACTCACATAGCTGGATTAACCAACTACGCCACCCTTAGTGGTTAATTGAGAATGGAGTTGAATCATCTTCTGTATTGTTTCAAAATCCTAGTGATTTTCAGATGACAATCAGCTTTTATTTGTTAGTTCAATGAGATGACTACAAATTTCTGTGGATTAAATTAGGTAAAGAAAAGTAAAAATTTATTTGCAATCATTTTGGAGATTGTCATAACGGATTGCTCTTCTTAGTTATGTTGAATCGGATGAGGGTTTTGGAAGTTGTTTTTATGATAAAGGGATTCCTAGAAAGTTTAAAAGATACTTTTAAACATTAGTTATGCTGTATGACACTGAATGTTGGTTTCTTAAGAGACTTCAAAGCTATAAGATGAGGGTAGCGTATATAAATATACTCAGGTACATTTGTAGTAGCACTCAGTGTTTTAAAAGGTGTGATTTTGTGAAGCAGATTTGAGGCTGTAGATTCCTCTGGAACCTAGGTGGGAGGTGTATAGTGAAGCGAAGGCTTAGATGAAGAGAGGCCCACTTTGAAAAGTTATAAATTAAGCATAAACATCACCAAAATAAATTAATAAAAGTTCATAACATATACATAATCATAGAAATAATAGAAATGTAAAGTATGGAAAATAAGTATTCAATATTCACTGTCATCATGTGTAAATGTTAATAAAAGTAAAAATGATGTCAAGATTTAACCTAATCTGAAAGACGCATTTGGTCACTTAAACTAAATGAATCTGTCAACATCCTTATAAAAGGACAGAAAAAAGAACTTGCATTATCTTGTTATTTTATAAATATTTGCCCTTGATAATATTTTGAATTATAGAACTGTTGAACAAAATGTCCCCGACTTAATAGTCCCAATTTACAAGACCAATAAATTTTGGTTTGCGAATTTGGACAGTTAAAGATAAAGAGTCTTCACCATAACTTTTATAATTATTTAGAGTATATACGATGATTCTAATAGGGGTTTTTGTTGACGTATTTGTAGCCTTGTTAGCAGGCAGTTAGTTAATTATCTATTGATTGCATTATCCACAGCAGGAAGTCAATCACTATATTGCCATTTTGTAGCTTTGTTGGATAAGTAAGAATATGTTCATATTTTTCTCACTTATGATTGACTTGGTTTATGTTATTAAATGGTGATGCAGGGTGCATGGCAGCTTTGGATGCTGAACATTACTTGCAGGAGATTGGATCACAAGAGGGTAAGAGTGATTGAATGCACACCACTAGTCTGTCAACAAAAGGACTTAAATTAGCATTAGTGGTACAAAGATTGAAAGAATGCCTTGTGGAGCCATTTGGGGTTTGTTAGCATCTTATTTTAGTCTGGTTCAGATTGGTCATCTCATCTGGTTGCAAAAGGATATAATTAGCGAATATGTTTCTTTGTATTACAATCACATTCTGGATAACAATTATTTGACGCATTCATGGTTGTGTAGCTTCCTTCATCTGCTCATGCCTATATATATATATATATATATATATATATTATGCTCTGTCCTTGGAAAAACTGGTGCCAAAACCAGAATCCCAGTGCTAAACTAGAATAAATACACAACAGGGAGGAGTGGAGTCTAGCTAGAGCAGTTTTGTATCAGTTGTTTGATTTGATTACCAGTGTTTTCACCTTGAGACTGCTGACATAGATGCGGGTTTTGTTGTTTATTATATCAGGTCTGATTTTAGACTCCACTGGTAACCAAATAGGTGTTGGGTTATCGAAAATTTGATTCTTCCATTGGCTTTGCCTGAGGTGAGAAGTGGAGGGTCTTGTTTTCCCAAACTTGGTCTAGTTCAGCAGTCAACAATCATGGTTGGGTTTTTGAAGACCTTTTTTGTCTAGTCCAGTCCAGGCTTCTTTCTGTAATTCTGCAGTGTTATTTGTAGGCAGGCAGTTTGTTGTAGATGCCCATATGTTTGCTCTTTTTGAAACAGGGTGTTTCATAAACATGTATACACCCATACTTTATGTACCGCTGTGGTTTACCTTATATAATGAAGCTCTAGTCTTTACTCAAAAATAAATAAATAAATAAATAAAACATTGCATTATTGGTAGATATAAATAAAGTTTATTCAAATGGAATCAAATACTTTGTACTAGTCATGTTTCGATGACATTTTTGTCTTGGAAAAATGTCTTATTTTCTTTTATTTTCGAAAAGTTAGTTATACATGAACTACTAATAATGCTCATATATTAAGCTAGTTATTATCTTTTGAGTTAGCTACAACACATGTGTATAGAGACAGAGAAGAAAATATACAACATTATCTAACTTCTTAGTTTTTCTTGAAAAAAATATTACACTTATTTTAGGATGGAGAGAATTACAATTTCTATTATGCAAATCTCAATATAAGCCCACCATTTGCAACACGAACATTCATTTCTTGTCAGGCTGATTCATCGATATTCAGTTTCTACCTAACCAGTTTTCAATTTTAGCTGAATATAATGGGAGATCGGATGTGAAGCTTTTGCAATAGATATATTTACTCTAGTTTGATATTTTTGAAAGGACGGACACTTTTAGAACACATGTTTATTTCGCCCAACAAATAAAGTGACTTGTTTCACTAGCACTTTTATATCAAAATAAGTGTCTCCTTCTCTTTTAAGGATGTCAATTATGAATGAATAACTAATAATGTCCCTGTTAGTATTTTTTAAGTTTTTTACAACATATATGCATAGAGATAAAGAGAAAATATGCAACAATAATCAAATTTTTAATTGCATGACACTTATTATGAGGCAAGAGAGTAGTAAACTTAAATATTGTTATTTAAGTTCCATATAAGCTTTGTTTGATGTACATGTATATCTTGACACTTATTTGAAATATTTTATTATTGTTGATGCGCATGTTTTGATGGTCAACGCGAAACACTAGATTGTTGTTGTTGTCTTGTCCACGTGTTAATGTATTTTCCTATGTCTAATGTTCTAAGTCCAACGTCGATTGTTAACGTTCAATGTCCACCGTTGACGTCCAATGTCAAGGATATGAAGGTCGTCGTGCTTCAGACCTATGACCTACGCAATGCAACACACAAAAAAACGATTATTCTGGGGGTGATTCCGGGACACCGCCCTGGACATGAGACTAAAATCTCGGCCGTAACCACAATAGTTGTAGAGTGCGTTTTAGAGAAATAAAGCTAGAGAGAGAAAGTTAGTATGAGACAGTGAGATTCATCTCTCCTACTTAGAGACAAATATTTATACAATCTTTCAATTATCGCCACATGTCAACACGTGATTGGATGCTGATGATGCTTGGGCTTTTTGCCTCCCGAGTGCGTTACTCATGCACGTCGGGCATATTCGAGGTGTCTCCATACGTCTCTCGCGAGCCCGAGTGTTCATTGAAGTTTTTAGAAACCTCTACCAAGTAGCGTCTTAAGATTCCGAAAACGTCGATCGAAATGTGTTTGATGTTTAGAGCGTCGAGGGGCTCTAGCGGGAGCCCGGGACAGTTTTGAGCGTACCAAACTATCCTCGGACCTTATGTGCATGATGTGGGCTTGGACAAGGTAAGGTTGGTTTGGGTTTCAAGCTTGCATCAAAAATCAAATTGGGCCTGACGAGCTCGGATCAGGCCCAGCCCGTGGATAAGGCCCAGTTGGTAAATTCGTCAAAACTCAAAACGCAGCTCTTCAATTCGGCGACTCTACTCCACCATCTCCATCACCATCACCATCACCATCACCAGCTCTCTCGCCTGAAATTCGATCCTCCTCTGCTACGCCCTCCCACTAGATTCTATCGCATCAAAACCCTAATTCCATCCCTTCCAGATCCAGCTTCTGCACTACATTGCGTTCGCTTTCTGTTCATTGACTTGTCTCTACATCGAGCCATAGAGGGAGACACAAGTATTCGAAATGGAAGAGTACCCGGAGGAGCTCAGGACGCCGCCGGTGACTCTGGTTTCTCTGGTCGGTCGCCCGGAGCTTCACACCTTGATAACGAATCACCTCCAGTCGGAGCAGCCGCCCATCAACACCTTAGCGCTGCCGGACTTTGCCAGGGTGTCGGTTATGGCGAAGAAATCGAAAGAATCCGCCACCGAGAATCCTCCCGCCGGCATACTTAAGAGGGATTGGTTGCTGAAGCACCGCACTAAGGTCCCCGCCGTCCTCGCAGCGATGTTCAGTTCCGATCACATCTCCGGCGATCCCGCCCAGTGGGTTCAGGTCTGCACTGATCTCGACAACGTCAAGTATGATTTCTCTTTCCCTCTTCTCCTTCTGAGCTTCTTTTTGTCTCTTTGCATTCAATTTCGAAATTGACTGTATGTGAATATGAACAGGGCCATAATTCGTCCCCGGAACATCAAATTGGTTGTCATTGTTGTGCAAGGAAGTTCCAGTGGTTAGTTTATTTACATCAAATTGGTGCTTGTTTGTTTTTGTTGTTTATGATGATGATAAGTTTTTGTTCCACTTGTGTCGAGGCTGGATATTCCTTATTCATCACTAACAGGGCTGCTACTATTCAAGTAGCTTCAATAATTATGTACTGGTTTATCCCCAAAATGTTGTGATGGATTTTCATAATGGCACTGCAACTTTAATGCATGAGTTTCATTGAGTTGCTGATTGCTACAACTTTTGAGGCTTACCTATGTTATCTCATCGAAAGAAAAAACTTGTCATTATCATGGGAATGGTGTCTATTGGTGTATAAATAAGATAAGGTTTGATTTGTAGCAAAACACTAGCAGTTAAACTTAATATTTCACATACAGAGATCAGTGATTTTTACCCATGCGATTAAACTTACTCCCGCTGTTCATTTGCTTGTATAGATGAAATCACTGAAGATCGAATGATTGCTCTGCGCAAGCGTGCTGAAGTGGATTCCAAATACCTTGTTGTCATTACCCGAAATGATGCTACAGCACTAGAGCAATCTCTTAAAAGGCATGCAAATCACTTTTTTGGTATCTGCACAATGTATTTGTTGTTTTCATATTAGTGTCATCACATGAGGAACCTGCATGCAGGCTTGGGAGTACATTTGCAGAATTGGCCAATGTTTATTACAGAGATGAAGGGCGAAGAGTTAAAATGCGTGTTGAGAAGAAGAACCTTGGTTCTATTGAGTTGCATATTCGCTGTTGCTTCAAAGTAAATGCCAATTGATTTCATAAAAGTGTTCATTATCCCAATACATTTTAATTATTATTGTATATAATATCTAATGCAAAATGTCAAGAAATCAGAACAATAAGCCATTTTTAATTAAGTAATTTTTCCTATGATTATGTAGGTTGCTGTATATGCAGAGTTCCGAAGAGACTGGATTGAAGCTTTGAGGTTTTATGAGGAGGCCTATCATGCACTGCGAGAGGTATTCTTCATATTCTATATACTTGTCACTGATCAACTCATCTTCCATAGCTTACATGCATTAAGATTTATGATAGTTCAATTGCAATGCATTGGTGTTTTCTTTCCCTCATAGGAATAAATTTGTTTGATGGGTTAAGCAGTAGTCATCCATGCAACCAAAACTATTTCGTGAACTGCTAGAGAAATCATCAGAGTACACCTTTTAATAACCTTGATTGCCTTGGCACCATCATCAAACCCATGAGTACCAGTAAGAAAGTATGGAATGAAGAAACAGTGTTGTAAAAATCCATTATCCATCATGATTACGTGCTCTATAGGTTTCAGCATGTCCATCATTCATTATTTTAGCATTTTTGTGAAAATTTTAAAATGAGAAAAGTGATTTGGAAAAACGTTCGAATCTCATAATCTACAAATAAAAATTCCTTACAAAAAGGTAATACATATGCTAATTATTAGGTATGTCTCTCCTCTACTATAATTTCAGTAAGCACTAAGCACTGTCAAATTCTATATTGCATGGGGATATTGAACAATTAGCGGATGATTGTCAAGACAAAGAAACAGTAGTACAGGGTACAGTGGATGTAGTTCTAGGTATTTTTGGTTGCATAACCATGAAACTTTGGTTCTCGTCGTTTAACTTTAGAATAACTAGTTGACAAACAGTTTCAAGTTATATAACTTTATGAAAAATGGTTTGACGTATCTGGTTTGGTTACGAACTGAATATGTTGGCAATTACCCCCTTAGATTATTCTTCTTCTTATTTATAGTGAACATAAAAAACAACTGTTAATTTATTCTGTATAAAAACAAAAAAAAAAAAAAAAAAGTGCAAAATGGGTTTCAACTTTACACTTTTATGTAATGCTAACAACCATGGATACACCTAAACGGAGGCCATAATAGGCATAAGAATGAACAGTAGAACTGAGATCTTAAATTCCCTTTTCAGAGGAAAATGTTCAGGTATTTATTGAGGATTGGAGAGAAGTGCGAGATGCTTGTCCTCAAATTCAAGGTAGGACATGTGACCCTAAGGTGTCCTTTTCTTTTCATTGAACCTTTTTTCCTGTCAGCTTCCCTTTAGCAAATACTTGAAAGAGCAAATGAGGAAGAATATGCCTCAAACTGCAACCAAAAGCCATAGACAAAGATCCTGGAACAACTCTCTCGGGAGAATATACTGTCCAGGGTATAGCCTCTTTTTATCCTTCAAGCCAAATTTTCAACCCTTTTTTCACTTTTACTACAGAGATTTCCGAGTTATAATACCTTGCTCTTGTCTGGAAAACCCTTCAAGGCATGACTAATTAAGGAATATATATACAGCTAAATCGACCCATCCCAAAATCATATTAATACTTGAAGCCTTCTCCTAGTCCAAGGAAGATGTAAAATCCAGCCTTGAAGGCTCCTCTATCTGACCTAGTGGAAAAAAGTCAAGCTTCGTCCTTCAAATCAGGAGGTGGTTTCCCTAAGAAGACAGTTGATTTTTGGTTCATTGGTAGATCATGAACGTTAGATCCTCATGACAACATGTTGGAAACTGGGTTGAAACAGAACATCTTAATTCCCTTTCCTTAATCAATGTGCATATTTGGCTCATTTTCCTTTTAACCTGCACCATTATTAAGCATAAATCAGTTCACATGTAGTGCCATTGAAAGATGCTCCAACAGAACCTTGTTGTCAACTTCACAAAAACTTTCTTCACATATGGCCTAACCTTAATGATAAGAGGAGCAGCTGTGACGTGTCTCAATTCCCTGTAGCCTTGGAAGAAACTTCTGCTAACCATTGACATGCCTGAAATAATAAATTATCTTGCTTGAATCTGCAACAGAAATCATAGCACTCTGGAGTGTGCACTTTGTTTTCACTTATATTTATGCCCATGCAAGACAATATTGTCTCTTTTTTCCTACACATAGTCAACACTTAACCTTTGTTAACAGATGATTGGAACATCAACGAGGTTGCCTGCAATTCAACGTCTAGTTGAGATAAAGACAATTGCTGAACTGTTGCATTTCAAGATGGCAACTTTGCTACTGCATGGTGGAAAGGTTGTAGAAGCAATTAGATGGTTCCGCCAGCACAATGCTTCATATAGAAAGCTTTTAGGAGCACCAGAAGCTGTATTTCTTCATTGGGAGTGGATGAGCAGGCAGTTTTTGGTATTTGCTGAGTTGCTTGAGACAAGCTCTGCAAGTGCTCTGGTTGTTCCAGCTTTAGTTGTTGGCTCTGCAGATAGACCATTGACTGAGTGGGAATTGCAGCCAGCTTACTATTATCAGGTTAGCATCATTTTCCACTAGTATATTAAACTACTGAATGCTGCACATACCATACAAGCTCTGTTATTCCTTTACGAGTGTGTGGTATAGTGACTAATGATTTTGCCATGTACTTATGGTCATTTTTATTACATGAATAGAGAAATGCTTATTGACTTGGTGTTTCTAGCATCCTCCCTCTTATTTCTTTGCGAACAATCAAGTCTTTTTTCCAACCTAGGTTGGGGTCAAATACATGAATCCTTTGGGAAAATTCTTTCAGATCCTCCTCCATTAATATCGTCCTTCTCCACTCCATCCTCTATAGTTTCATATCCTCTGTTAAGTCTTGCATTATCTAGTTACATCTTGCCATGTGTATTAGCTCTCCCTAGTCCTTTTAGTCTCCTGATTGTATTTCTCACCCTTCCAAACGGAGTCACTAACCTCCATATGCTGCTGTTAGAGAGCTGTAAAGCATGGACAACAAGAATCAATCCCTGTAAAGGGAATAGGAGCTGTACCATGTGGGATTAGGAGCTGTAAAGGGATTAGAAGAATTATTGAGATTCTCATGTTCTTGTATATATTGGGGTTAACCCATCATGAATATTAACATAACAGAATTCTCAACTCTCACAGATTGTATGGAGAAATATGGTGTTGGAACAATTGATCCTGCTAAAGCAACCGAGTTCTATGATGATCTACATGGATATCTTGTTTCACAGGATGTAGACGGGGTTAAGGTTGATGTTCAGAACATCCTGGAAACAATTTCGGCTGGTTTAGGAGGCCGAGTCGCTCTCACTAAGCAGTTTCAAGAAGCACTTGAGAAGTCCATAACTACTCACTTCCAAGACAACAGCATAATCTGCTGCATGGGTCAGAGCACGGACTCCATTTATCAGTATATAACTCATGCACTGCAAATCCCTGCCAATTTTTTATTTTGAATTTCATACTTACAATGTGCATAATGCATATAGCATATCTAATTCTTAAATGAGCATTAGCAATGCATGGATCACATAGAAAAGGGCTGTTTTTACCGATTTAAGCAATATGGCATGAATATGTTGAATTCCTTTTGCATTCCCAAGAAGACATTAATTAAATAGTTCGAGAGCTACCTCAAGACAGTAGAATGCAATATGTTCCATAAGAATTTGGTCTTTTAGTTCTAATCCTAAGTAATGTGAATCAAAATCATTGCATATACCATTGGAGCATCAACTGATTTAATACTTACAGAATTTCCAAAAGCATCCACTCTGGTCTCCAGATTTCATATTGTTCTAATCTAAAAAATATCCATCCTATGATCTTGGCACACTTGTTGGAAACATAGCATCTGTACTATTTGGGATTACTAGTTCATCTCCTAACATTTTCTCCATGTAATGGTAATTTTGCTCCATTTTTATTACAGTGCCAAAATAAACAACATTACACGAGCTTCTGATGATTACTATCCACAAAACCCAGCAACACAGACACTGCACATAGCTGCTGTGGCTTTTAACAGCATATTTCTTGGCGAAGTTGTTGTCCCAGATTGGGACATGTTCTATCTATGTTGTAACCCTTCTTGCCATGTTTGTAGTGTTCTTCATGAATTGCGGTAATTGATTATGTGACTATGTGTGTTTAATAACTTTCAGAGCCTCCACGAATCAGCTGAGTTTCATGCTGTTGCTCGAGCTGTGGGAGGTTGCGGAATCTATGTTAGGTAAGAGCAACTACACCTTATAATTATTTGATGCAGAAAATCTCCATTTTCTGTGTACCCCTCGGTTAATCCTTAAACATACCGGATTATTTGCTTAACTATTCTGACATTTTTTTTGTTATTATTTTCTGATTATGTTACTTGTATGGATCTGTATTGAGTGCACAAAATTTACTCAAAAAGCTGACCAGCTTCATTGATAAGATGCCACTTCTTATCACAGTGACAAACCTGGCCACCATGATTTCGAGATACTTAGAAGGCTTGTATTTTCTGATGGGTCAGTGCTTAGAGCTAAATACCCTGGGAGGCCAACCCGAGATTGTTTATTTAATGACCCAGTAATGGACGGGACAAGGTATTTCCATTTCCCTTGTACGTTTTGGATGTGCATTGTTTTATTTTTCGGATCCTAATTACCATTATTATGGAATTCTAATACTGCAGTCTTCTAAAGATTTGGAATCTGAACAAATGCTCCGGGCTTATTGGCATCTTCAATTGCCAAGGGCTAGGAACCTGGCCTGGTATGGAAAGTAGTATCCAAATGGATGCTAATTATAAGCTATCTGGAAAGGTATACCCTACCGATATTGAATACTTTGAGGAGGTTTCCGGGGATCTCTGGACCGGAGATTGTGCAGTCTTTTCCTACAAAACAGGTACATACATTTATCAGCATAAGAGATATGGAACTCAGCTTTCTGAGGTTGAGACTGAAAGTTATGCATAGCTTATCAGAAAATTGAAGAACTCTAGCACACAACCATACATTTTGTTTGATGAAATGTTATATGTGTTTCTCCATGTTGTGGGATTTCAGGTTCTCTGTCTCGTATGCCAAAGGACGAATCGTTTGATGTCACATTAGAAGTTTTACAATGCGATGTGTTTACTGTATCTCCTGTTAAGGTTGGTTACTCAGCGGAGTTCTCATATCGTACTTGGTTTACACATGAGCCGCGATTTTCTCCAATGTTGGTTGTGATTTAAACAGGTTTACCACGAAAAGATTCAGTTTGCGCCTATTGGATTAATAAATATGTACAATGCTGGTGGAGCTGTGAAGGCAATTGACTCTTTTACTGATTCTTCTACCTCTGGAATACGCATAAAGGGAAGAGGGGCGGGTAAACTTGGTGCATATACGAGTATAAAGCTGAAGTCTTGCTCTGTGAATTCAGAAGGTGTGAAGTTTGATTTCAGAGGTGAAGACAGTCTATTGACAATTACAGTTCCTGACAGAACCAGTTCTTGGGACATTGACATATGTTACTGAGGCCTTTTTTTCCATTTTCTTGGATGTATCCAAGTGTGCAGATGAGCCTAGTTTTGGGAATTAAAGCCATTAATTGTATTAGTTTATACATTAAATATTCATAAGAAAAAACCACTCCAAGGTCACAAATGAAAACAATAGTACAATTTCATACCTCCATAAAGACCACAAAATATGAGTTTTTATGCCCTCTGCACAAACTGAGGTGGTTGCCATGGTGTATCAGTTTATGCAGCATCAACATTTGGTCTCCAAAAGTTAGATCATTTAAAATATAAACAAAAGCACACAATGATGATATTGGTAATGTAAATTACGACAGATTTCACATTCAGGCAAGGGAGGCAACAAAGACGCGTTATCAGATCCAAACCAAAACCAACTGTGATAACACGGTAAACTTAACTCAAACCCAGATTCTTAAAACATTAGTTGGAGGGCTCAACTAGTGTATCAAACATATTCACGTTCTTTCAATGTGGGATACATTAACAGGTACATTAAGAAATAAATCGGAAAAACTTCTCTGCGGATATGGAGCAAATGTGTCATAACTAGAGTCCACATTTTCCTCCAAAAGAAGCTGAGAAGACAAAGAGAGAGGACACAAAAAGCTGTGTTATAGTAATTTTTGGGGCCATCCATGGAGTTTGCAGCTAAGGTCTACAGATCCGCATATGACTCAACATGTTTCAAGGAGAAATGCTATGCATAAGCTTTGACCAGCTCTCCTCACTTTCACATTCCACACTCTTCTCCATCTATATATACCCACAATCCATTCTAAAAACAGACAACCGATCCTTTGTATCTCATTTCCATGTCTTTTTTCTATCTTAGATTTGTCTCCCAATTAGGGTTAAATAGGCAATTTAAAAAATAGTGGAGGTGGTTTAGTGTATATTAATAATTAAAGATGAGCAATAACAACCAGCAACAGCAGCAGAGTGGGCCCTCCCTGTCGCGGCGGTTCTCGCGCAATGCCGGCTCCGCCGTGTCGGTGTCGATGTCGATGGAGGTGTTTGACAATTTGGTGGTTCCGGCCTCGCTCGGCTCCATTGCTCCTATCCTCCGCGTCGCCGACGAGATCCAGCGCGAGCGTCCCCGAGTCGCATACCTGTGTACGTTTCTCTGTCTCTTATGATTTCGGTTTCGTTTTAAGAGCAAATGTGTTTTCTGAGAGTGTGTTTATGTGAATTGAAGGTCGGTTTTATGCATTCGAGAAGGCGCATAGGGTGGATCAGAACTCCAGTGGCCGTGGTGTCCGCCAGTTCAAGACGTCTCTCCTCCAAAGGCTTGAGCGGGTATTGATTCATTTTCTAACTAACTTAACTAACTTTCAAATTTTTTGGTTTAATATCCTATGCTCGAGTTTGAGTTTTAGTAACGCAATTGCTTTAAAACTTTACAAAAAGAACTTTATTGTTTTTATAGTTCTTTCCGAGAATTAGTTTGAGTGTGAGTTAATTTAAGTGTGTGATGACTTAAAATTTTTGATTCGTCTTGAATTAATCCCTGCGGATCTGTTTGTTTCCAGTGATGTCCTCAAGTCGAGGCAATATTTATGGCATGTTTAGTTGTGTAATGTTTATCCGGTTATGTAAACTAATTATTTTTAGAAAACAAGAAAAAAGATGTTTAGTTGTCCATTTTTTTTATTTGAAAAATTGGAAATTAAAATTTACCGTTTTTTAAAAAATGACATTGTCGGATTGTCCCCTACTCCCTTAGGGATGGCGTAATGATCAAGACACACCTCTATGTAGGAGGTCGTGGGTTCAATTTCTATTATGTCGGATGGGGTTGGCTTTATGTTAAAAACGGAGAGTTACTCTTGCTATGTAGCTTATCTGATAAAAAATTAAACCCAAAATAAATTAAAAACAGAAAACGTACGAAATAATCAGATTTTTTAATTTCTCACCAGAAAAAAAAAAAATTGAAAAACGAAGACAGAAAACCGAAATGATTTTATTTTTTATGACCAAACAGCCCTTAATTCTTTTCTCCTAGTTAGTTCTAGTCCCAAGCTGTAAACTGGACTGGAGTAGCCAAAGGAAAGTTAATTCACAACCCCAAAATTCCCGCCATTTTTCTTCCACTAACCAAGTCATTTCACTCTCCTGAATTCAGTTGTTTCTTTTTTTCTCATCTGATCTTGATCTACAGGTCCGTCACGTACGCAGCCATCTCTTTCTTCTTTGATTCATTTATTTTTATACCTTTTTCCGCCATTTTCTTACTCTGTGCTCGATCTTGACCATATCATATTAGCATTCATAAATTTGGAGAGGAAGGAGTGGTGAATTGAAATTTGTGGGTTGAAACTTGCAGGACAATGCCTCCAGTCTCGCATCTAGGGTTAAGAAGTCTGATGCACAAGAAATCCAGAGCTACTATTTGCACTACTATGAAAACTATATCAAGGCACTGGAGGAAGGAGATCGTCCAGATAGGTATGGAAGATAATTTTTTTTTTTCCTTCTCAATTGCTTGCTTTTTTTCATTCCCCTTATTTTGCAAGTAATTACTTTGTAATTCAATTACTGGCGCTGTTGTTGTTAATAGAGCCCAAGTTGGCAAGGCCTACAAGACTGCTGGAGTGCTTTTCGAAGTGCTTTGTGCTGTTAACAAGATTGAGAAAGTTGAAGAAGTTGCCCAAGAGGTTGGTCCCTCCATCCCATTTCTTGCTGCTTCTTTACTAATCTGTTTTATTATTGTATTTGCTGGATTAAATTGAACAATTGTTTAATTACACGATCCTCAATTTTGTATCCTCTTAGATTATTGCTGCAGCTAGAGATGTCCAGGAAAAGACTGAAATCTATGCGCCATATAACATTCTTCCCCTGGATGCTGCCGGGGCTTCTCAAGCTATTATGCAGCTTGATGAGGTATACTGTAAATTAATAAATGTATGTGTTGAAGTTGTTTACAGCGTCTAGGTCTAATCAGTTTTGTTTTGTTTTGTTTTCTTCTTTTATACCAGGTTAGGGCTGCAGTGGCTGCATTGTCCAACACCCGTGGCTTGATGTGGCCATCTCTTTTTGAGCAACACAAACAGGCCACGGGAGATTTAGACATGCTTGATTGGCTGAGGGCTGTGTTTGGGTTCCAGGCATGCTGTTGACCTCTAAGATGAGATGTTGATTACTTATATACTGCTACTTTTTGCTTTCAAGTGAATGATTTATGTTTTTTCTTTATTTCAATGACTACAGAAGGACAATGTCAGGAACCAGAGAGAGCACTTGATTTTACTACTTGCTAATAACCACATAAGGCTTGAACCCAAACCTGAACCTCTCAACACGGCATGTGACGATCCTCTCTTCAGATTGTCTTTTTGTTGCATTTTGGAACTTTAGTTATATTATTTCCAAGTCACCTATAGATGATAACTGCATCATTCTAAGTGCGTCAAAATATCTACATGCCATGAAACATAGGTGTTAACTTAGCTCACATATGTTTTCATAGTTAATTTCGAGGTCAGGAAAATCTATTTTCTTAAATATCTGGGTTGAGTTTTATGTTAAAACCATACTGTCTTGCATGTATATTTTCCAATATCTGGGCTGTAACTGAAATATTAACCTAATTTTCTCTGTTTAGCTTGATGATCGTGCTGTCACTGCCGTTATGAACAAGCTTTTTAAGAATTACAAAACATGGTGCAAATTTCTGGACCGCAAACACAGTTTGAGGTGAGATAAAACAGTTTGTGCATCTAGCTCTATTAGTAGACTTTCTGATGTACTTATGCGCTAGAGGTTATGACTTGAGTTTTCAAATTATTATCTGAAAATAATTATGTTAAAGCATATAAATATTATTCCATATAGGCTTCCTCAAAGCGAGCAGGAAATGCAGCAGAGGAAGATACTATACATGGGCCTATATCTTCTCATCTGGGGTGAAGCATCTAATGTTCGCCTCATGCCAGAATGTCTATGCTTTATTTTTCATAACGTACGTGATGTTTATTTATCATTTTGGGTTATATTCTCTTTGTTATTAACAAATTTTTAGTCGTTTAATAAAATTATCCATTCTTTATCATCTGCGTGTTTATACAAACATCATTCATTTATCAATCAGATGGCAATGGAACTCCATGGTTTGATGAATTTAAACAGCAAAGCTACTGGAGAAAACATCAAGGCATCGTATGGTGGGGATGATGAAGCTTTCCTGCGGAAGGTGATAACACCAATTTACCGTGTAATTGAACAGGTAATTACTAGTGCAAACATGTGTATAGTATTTTCCTTAGATCTTTCTAGTCTAGACAAAAAAATACTTTTATGATATACAGGAAGCGATGAAGAGCCGAAATGGAAAAGCTCCTAATTCAGTTTGGTGTAATTATGATGACCTGAATGAGTATTTTTGGTACGTGTCATTTTTATATATGAATTCGAGCATTACTACGGGATTATATTGGAGTTTTAAGTCTTTTCATACCATCTAAATTTTGTGTTCTCAATGTTGTTCAGGTCAACAGATTGCTTCGCCCTCGGTTGGCCTATGCGTGACAATGGTGACTTTTTCAAATCGACACGTGATATGACACATGTACTCCTATATTTCAAGCATGTTTCTATAATAGACCCGAATTACTATGTAGATCATCTCCATATCATATCTTCTATAACAGGGAAAGGGAAAACATTTTTCTCAGAAGATACCTCCTGGATCAACTGGGAAATCGTCTTTTATTGAGACTCGAACATTTTGGAATATCTTCCGAAGTTTTGATCGATTATGGACCTTTTATATACTGGCTTTACAGGTATTAAGAGGCAACAAAGCATGAACAGTGAAGTCGCATTGTAGTCGCTCCTGAATTTTGCACTTTGTGCTAATAATCAAAATTCTAAATTGTACTGTTACAGGCAATGATCATCGTTGCATGGAGTGGGATTTCACTACTAGAGATTTTACGAAGGAATGTCATATATTCTCTATCCAGTATTTTCATCACTGCAGCATTTCTTCGCTTCATCCAAAGTATGATACCATATAGCAATTTCTTAAATTTGTGAAAACATTCCATTCCAACAATTCATACAAATTGTTTTAATGATATTACTTCAAATATGATTCTATAGTTCTAGGAGCTATTTTGATGGCTGTCTGATGAAAATTATTAAATAGATCATTTTTTTCAGTTCAGTCGCCATTTGAGTTGTATAAATTTCATGGGTGGATTCTGATGTGGGAAGGGGGGGATGGAAGAAATTTGAGGGCATCAACTAGTATAAGGTATAGTGGGGGAGTCATTAGAGATTTTACTATTAAGATAAGACTGCATCAAGGATCGACCCTAAACTCATTCATTTTTGCCTCGGCCTCACAAGACCTCTTCAAGATGAGATCCCTTGGTTTAAGGTGTTTGCGGATGATAATGTAGGGGTTAATGCCAAATTATACAGATTAAGATAAACTTCATAATCAAATGAGTTTAGAATAAGTTGAAATGAAATTGAATATTTGGAGTGTGATTTTAGCAGAAGTATGGGGTGACTAGTGATTCAATTATGCTAGAAGATAAGAGAATTACTAAAAGTGACTATTTTAGGTATCTTGGGCTTCAAAAAGATGGAGAGATCGAAGAGAATGTTTAAAATAGAATTTATGTGGGATGACTGAAGTAGATCGAAGAGAATGTTATCTATATACATTGAATTTCCATATGTCCTGGATTATTATTGAGCTGACTATTTTTTAATCACTGTAGAAAGTATTATGGTCAGTTTGATGTTGCTGTTGGCATTCTTGTAACTAATATATTACGTAAATGATAAGCTTCTATCAGCTTGCTAATCCATTTTTCAGTTTGTGAATTTTATTGTTCTGAGACTAGGTCTTAATTGATTGTTCTCATTTCAATCTTCCATCTGAATCAGGTCTACTGAATTTTGCTATGAACTTCCCAGGATTTTATAAGTGGAAGTTCAATGATTTCATGAGAAACGTGCTCAAGATAATTGTTAGTTTTGCATGGACCATCATTCTCCCTGTATTATATGTGAACTCCTCTAATGCCCCCAAAGCATTCAAAGACGTGTTCTCATTTGTTAGTAAAGTAAAGGGTGTTCCACCTTTATATATGATGGCTGTGGCAGTATATTTGCTTCCAAATATACTATCAGCTGCACTGTTCCTTTTTCCTATGCTCCGACGTTGGATTGAGAACTCAGACTGGCATATCATTAGGTTGCTTTTGTGGTGGTCACAGGTATCCATATTAATATCTGCTTCTCTTCTTTCCTCCATTCTCTTGGGTGTTTCATAGCATAGTTTATTTGAATATCATCTAGTTGGTTAGTTTGTAGTATGTTGCTGAAGCAATTTCTCTTTGGTCAAGCTATTGATTCTAGCTGTGGGGGGCATGAAATTATTGGATCTATAAACTTGTATAACTAATGTTAGGAAACACTAAGTTCTGACTCAGCTACAGAAGCTATATTTCTATGAACAGTAGAACCTTAGAGTTTTCAGAGTATTCAATTTAACTCAAGTCTACATCGAGGTTGTGTATTACATGATAATTTTCGTCTGCAGTCCTGTGCATTTATTTTGATACATCCAGTTCACTTACATCTGAAATCGGATCTGTCTTTCCTGTAAGATTTGCTTAGGTAATATAATTTTCAATCAGTTTTCTCTGAACTTTCTAAAAAAAAAAAAATCAGTCTATTTTATTATACTGTGTTTCTGGTTTCTACATACTTGCATATTGACCAATAATATGCCTTAGTTGGGATGCCTATGTGTGAAGGCTTATCAGATAAGACATGATTTCCCAATTCATATAGATAGCACTGTTAAAGAGCACCCCTGCATCTGAAATTCTAAATAAGTTTTGCTTGGATGAGGCATTAATATAATGGCTTAAGATTAATACACTTTTTAACATGGACTTATACATTTATGAATTTTCACATTTGAGTTTCACAGCACCACATAGTGACTATATTAGTAAATTAAATCATCACCACTTCGTCTGAAGACAGTTAGTCAATATTAGTTCTATTCTGTTTTGTTCCTGCATACAATTTTAGTGGAACCAGAAGCAGAGTTCTTTTATTTACTTTTGTTCTCCGATCATAGGCAAATGTTGTTTCATCACTTGAACAAAATTGTTTGCCTTCTGCAGCCAAGAATATATATTGGGAGGGGAATGCACGAAAGTCAATTTGCACTAATTAAGTGAGTTCGGAGGAGTGGAGGTTTTTTTTTTTTTTTACTCTGATTTAGTCATTTATTTATTTTTATCTAATTTTGCACCATTCACTATGATATTTAATTTCAGGTATACTATCTTTTGGGTTTTACTTCTTTGTAGCAAATTTACATTCAGTTATTTTGTCCAGGTAATGTTCTTGTTTGCTATTGTTATTTATTTGTAGTAAGATGGTTACATGAGGACTTCCAGGATCTGCCTTTTACCCATTGCCTATCTATTCCACAGATAAAACCTCTAGTAAAGCCAACAAAAGATATAATGAACATTCGTACAGTCAGATATGCTTGGCATGAATTTTTCCCGGATGGTATCTGTTCTGGCGTTGCATTAAAATCTTTCAATTCAATTTTTTGTTTTAGATTACAAGAATTTATTGGTATATGTGCAGCTAAAAAACACTATGGAGCCATTGCAACACTTTGGGCGCCAATTATCACTGTGCGTCTTCCTAACTTCTATATTTGTCAGTAGATACTTAGTTCAGTCGCCGTGGTATGACCACTCTGTAAATTGTCGTTCGTGAAGAGAACCTCATTATTTTACAACTTCAATGCAGGTTTATTTTATGGACACACAAATTTGGTATGCTATTTTCTCGACCCTGTATGGTGGTTTTATAGGGGCCTTTGATCGTCTTGGAGAGGTAATCTTTCTAACTGCTTCTTTCCCTCTCTCCAAAGAACTATTTGTGAACTCTTCTATTGTTATAATGAGTTTGGCAATTCATTTCGTCATATGAAGTTAATCATTTGCCCTTTTTATTTCTGAACTTTCATGCATGTTCATTGTTTTCTACATGCCACTAAAATGCTGAGATGATTATCATATGTGGAACCATGAGAATGGGAAGCTGATTACTATTTCGATTGTCAAAGTTTCTTCAGTTAATTTTTTCTTTTGGGTGGAACGTGAATTTCCTTTAGCAAGCCAGCCATAGGAACTTTGATAATGATATGTCATCCCCTGTGGCAGCATCAACAAAACTTCAATATACACATCAATGTGCTTTTCATCAAATTTGGCATAATTCGTTGACATCTCCGATTTGTATTTTTGGACTTTTTTGTTTTTTGTTTTTCTTCTGTGTGTGTATCACACTTTATAGTGGTTTTTCACAAACTCAAGTGTCAATTCAGCGGCACCATGAGTATGAAAGGGGATGTTGAGATATTTAGAATTTCATTTTACATGGGATTTGTTTATGTATGCCTTATTTTGAATAGATCACTTAGCTTCACACATTAAGCCTTAACCTATGGTATATCTCTTATTTAATTTTGAGTCAATTCTTGTAATGCCCTATATAAAGAGATTTTATTCTACATCAATAATAGCATTTCATACTCTCTACAAAAGGCATGCTTTAAGTGGAACTCTTTATTGTTAAGAAATATTTCAATTGGTTCGTGTGTGTGGTGTCAGTGGCATGAATTAACACATTGCATTCATGATATGTACAAACCATTGTCATATCTCATCTTTACAGGTGCGAACACTCGGCATGCTAAGGTCGCGGTTCCAGTCCTTACCTGGTGCATTCAACACTTGTTTGGTTCCTTCTGACAATTCAAAGAAAAGGAAATTCTCTTTTTCTAAGAGTTATGAAAAGGTTGTGCTTCACATTTCGAAAATGATTTTGTAGCCACGCCTTAAGATAAATAGTGTATTACACATATACTTTAGTTGTGTAAAGATTATAGTTCTACCTATGTAGGCTTCATCAAGCAAGAGAAGTGAAGCTGCAAAATTTGCTCAGCTATGGAATGAAGTAATATGTAATTTCCGTGAACAAGATCTCATAAGTGACAGGAAGGCCCCTCAATCAAGCTATATATTGTTTTGTTCAACCATATATGTATGTGTGTCAGTTAAAACTGAAGTGTGAGAGATTTTTTTTTTCTTTCCAGGGAGATGGATCTCTTGATGGTTCCATATTCATCTGATCCTAGCCTGAAATTGATTCAATGGCCACCATTTTTACTTGCAAGCAAGGTCAGCTAATTTTCTTCTAGAATTCCTTATATTTGTAAAATTGGTTTTTCTTACCATTTGTCTGCTCTGCAGATCCCAATAGCATTGGATATGGCAGTTCAATTTCGATCCAGAGACTTTGACCTTTGGAAGCGTATTAGTGCGGATGAATATATGAGATGTACAGTCATCGAGTGCTATGAATCTTTCAAACTTGTTCTGAATACATTGGTGGCTGGAGAAACTGAGAAAAGGTTACTATCGACCCCTTTTTTTTTTCTTAATATGAAACTTATATTAGAAACTTCCCCAAAAGGTAAGCTCAATTTGATTGTCAGGTGAATATTTTATTGTATTCTTTAACATAGAGTTAATAGCTTCCTAGAGTCCTGTTCTGGTTTATTATCATTGTTCTCATCTTTATCCCCACCCAGCTCCACCAAAAAGAAAGAAAAATGGTGACTGGTTTAAGTTAAGAAGATTAATGTTGACATTCAAAGGTACCCTTTCATTTTTATTTTTGTTGATTTTGGACTGCTTCTTTTTCATTGAATGAGCCAAGAATGGCTAAGTAATTACAACTAATTGCTAACTACTCCCTACACTAAACCTCATTTACAAACTAGTCCTTAAACTAAGC